>APFE030167768.1:6251-45020 GCA_000404065.3 Pinus taeda
GAAAGGGGGGGCTGCTGCCCCCCCTGTGACCCCCCCACTGCGCAATCGGCGCAACGAAGGGGGGCTCCACCCCCCCTCAAAGTCCCCGGTTCACTACGCAGGTTAGTCGTGGAAAGATTATAACACAACCCAACAACAGTTTGGTTGCAGAGATTGTGTTCAAGTATGGGGTTAGTACAGGGAGCTATAAGGATAGACTGTGACAGCCAAGTGCAATTTTCTTGGCAAAGAACCCTGCTTATCATTCAAAGACAAAGCACATTGATGTTCAGTATCACTTTGTGAGGGATATGATAGAAGACAAAAACGTGTTGCTGGTAAAGGTGGACACTTTGAAGAATACTGCAGATGCATTGACAAAAATCTGTGAGCTCTGAGAAGTTCTCTTGGTGTAGAGAAATAATGGGTGTTTCAGGGCTGAAAAAATGACTAAGCTCTCCTATGGCCCCCTGTGGAAAGAAAACAACAAGTGGGAGATTGTTGGGTTGTGTTATATTCTTTCCACATAGTTAACAGCGGGTTTGAGGGGTACCCGTAACCCCACTTTATGGGGTCCGGGGCAGCGCCTCGGAAAATTTTGGTTTTGGACCTATGTTAGGTTGGGCGGACCCACCTATGGTTTTGTGCATGATTTTCGCACATGTTTTTTGGATGCGATGGTTTTCGCTCCATGGTATTGGATCGATGGTTTTTTGGTCCATGGTATTGGACATGATGGTTTTTCGGTCCATGGTATTGGATGCTTCGGCATGTATAAATATGTATTGTAACATTGAAAGGAATATAATGAAAAATCAAGTTGGTAGTCCCAGTTTTGGGATCCAGGGGAAAATCTTTGTGCATATGTGTTTTTATGTGTTATGCTCTCACATTGTTTATTTTTCTGTGATTTAGAATTCGTATGCAGGTAATTTCTGTACAGGGTTAAAACCTACAGGAGGATGTGAAGAAAGGCAAGGGAATTCAAGAAGAAGAATTGATTTGGGATTAGTTCGAGACTCTTCAAGAAGAAGCACCTATTTGAGAGAGATTATGATGATAGAGATAAGGAGTTTTATGAGCTACATATGGTTTCTACAGCAGATGATGAGTATACTAGTAGGTTCCTGGAGCTCTTGAGTTATGTTCCTTATCTCAAGGATGAGAAGGTGAAGATTCAGAGGTTCATCACTAGGTTGGCAGCAGCATACAAAGACTGGATTAATTTCATGAGCCATGCATTAGATAACTTTTGATGTCTAAAATGGGCCCCCTAAGAAAAATGTACAACCAAAATAAACTTTATAAGAAACAATACGCTTCGAGATGATGATGTCAACCATGGGGGATGATTCACCATTTTTTGGGTAAAAAAGTAAAAAGATTAAAAATTAATAAAATAACAAAGCTATTTTTTCAACTTGTATTTTCAACTTACCTCCATAAGGTTCTACTCAATTTTCCATTGGGAGTACTCGTTGGATACAAAATTTAATTCCTCATTCAAGGAGTACCCATGTTCCATATTTCAATGGACACTGCTACATGAAAATGAGAAATACATGAAAAAACGTGATTGCAATCAAATTTTTCATGTAATTCTAATTTTTCATGTAGCAGGGTCAATCAAAAATATGAAACATGGGTATGCCTTGGATGAGGAATCAAATTCCACATGCAACACATGTTCCCGCTCGAAATTTGAGTAAATGCATTGGAGATAAGTTGAAAATACGAGTTGAAAAAGTTAGCTTTTCTTTTTTCGCTCTAAAATTTGATGATGTGATCTAATCTTTTTTTGTTATTTCCATTATTATTTTATAATTTCCTTAGGAGGCCCATTTTAGACATCAAAATTCCCCTAATGGTCATTGGAGGAATCCATCAGGAAAATAAAGCATTGTTATGAGCAATCCAAACATGAAGCTGAGCCTAAGTGTGACTTGAAGTGAAGTGATAAAGTTAAAGAGAAATGGCCACCTAAGTGGGGAAGACCTTGAGATACAAGTGAGAGAGAATGTGATTCCTTACAATAATTTTAATGCAGTTGAGAAGGGACATGGGTCACAGCCTAGAGAGAAGCAGAACATAGGTGATGGTGGGGGACCATTGTAGTGCTAGATATGTGGAAAATATCATTGCAACAAGGATTTTCCTTTGTACCATGGTCAAAGGCCTCATATATATAGCATTAAGGAGGTGTAGACAGTTGGGTATGTTGGCCATAGCATTCCTTGGATTTATGCAGTTGTGGACAACAAGCAAGCTGATCACCAAGAATCCATTATTGAAATGGAAGGTAAGATATGTGATCGAGTTGTTTCTGTTTTGATTGATCCTAGATATAATTATAGTTATGTTAATCATGGCTTGGTGGATAAGTGTGTCTTGAGAAAATAAGTGCATGCAGAGTCTTGGTTGGTATAGTTGGCTATAGGTACTAAGAAGAGAGTTCATCACTAGATAAGATCTTGTGCATTTGAGCTTAATGGTATGACTACATCAACACATTTGAATGTACTTCCATTAGGATCATATATTATTCTTTTGGGTATGGATTGCTTATACCTTCACAGGACCAAAGTAGATTTCTATGACAAGGCCATTGAGTGCCTGGATGATAGTGAGGAAAAACTAATTTTTTGGGGAAAGAGGAAGCCTACATGAGTTAGGATCGTCATGACTATGAGGGTTAAGCGCAGTTCCAGGAAAGGGTGTGTAATGTTTGTAGTTTATATTTCCAATGGAAAGGCTAAGGATGTTATGCATGTAGAAATATTCAATAGGTATCATGTATTATAGAGTTTCATGATGTGTTTCGAACAGATATCTCAAAGTTTCACCCCCACAGGGAAATGGAATTTTTTATTGAGTTGGTACTAGAAGCAATACCAGCATCAAAGGCACCTTACAAGGTAAGCTCATGAGATTTAGTAGAGTTGAAGTTGCAGCTGAATGAAATGCTTGCTAAGGGATATATTAGGCCAAGTGTATTTCCTTGGGGTGCACCAATATTGTTCATGAAGAAGAAGGATGGTACTCCCAGGTTGTGCATTGATTACAGTGAATTGAACAAGGTGACGATCAATAATAGGTACCCATTTCCAAGGATTGATGACTTGTTTGATTAGTTTAAGGGAGTTGTGGTGTTCTTGAAGATTGATCTAACATTAGGATACCATCAAGTATGCATCAAAGAAGATGACATCTACTAGACTTCATTCAGGACCGAGTATGGACAATATGATTTTTTTGTGGTTCCTTTTAGTTTGACTAATTCCCCATCTACTTTTATGTGCTTGATGAATAGTGCATTGCATCCTTACCTGGAAACTTTTATGATTGTATTCATTGATGGTAGATTGATATATTCTTAAAATGAATAAGATCATGTGAAACATTCAGCAATAGTATTGAGATTGCTAAGAGAGCATCAGTGGTATGCCAAGCTTAGCATGTGCGGTTTCTTTCAAACAGAGGGATATTACTTGGGACATGTCTCCAAGGATGGAATACCATTGGATCCAAAAAATATAAGGGTTATCATGGAGTGGGTAGCTCCTAAGATTGTGGGCGAGGTCAGATCATTTATGGGGTTAGCAGGTTACTATAGGGGTTCATGAGGAACTTCTAATGCATTGCATATCCTATTACATCATTGTAAATAAAAGGTAAGAAATTTGAATAGACAATGTTATGTGTAGCCAATTTTGAGCAGTTGAAGCAGTTGTTGACAGATTACCTGGTTCTTAAGATTGGAGATTTGGATAAAGAATTTGTGGTCTATATATATTCTTTAAAAATAGGACTTTGTGTGATGTAGGAGGGACAGGTGGTGTATTATGAGCTAGGAAACTGAATGAGCACAAGAAGAACAATGTGACTCATGATCTTGAGTTGGAAGTTGCTATTCATGCCTTGAAGATTTAGAGGAATTATCTTCTTGGCAAGGGGTTTGTATTGATGAGAAATCACAGTGGGTTCAGATATTTATTTAACTAGCCAAATATGAATTCTAGATAGGCTAGGCGGCTCACCATGATTAGTGAGTTTGAATTAGAGATCAGATATATTAAGGGTAAGGAAAAGAGGGTTCCAAATACGCTTATTAGAAGAGTGGAGATGAACCACGTTGCAGTTGTGAGCTCGTATGGGACAAATTTACTGGACCAAATACTATAAGAAGGACAACAAGATGGTAGGTATACAAAGCTTAGGCACATGTTACAATAGGGTACAGGTGATCAAGATATGGATTATCATCCCATGACAGATGGTTTGGTGAGATCCAAAGACAGGATCTATGTGTCGAATGGAAGTGATCTCAAGAACCTTATCTTGAGGGAGTTTCATTTCAAGTCATATTCATGTCACCTAGGATATCAAAATATTTTGACAACAGTGAAGTAATACTATTTCCTGAAACTAAAGAAGGAAGTGGCAGAGTTTGTGGCTAGGCATTTGGAATGTTAGCAAGTGAAAGCATGGTGTAAGAATCTAGGTGGGTTGCTTCAGCCTATTCTGATTCCAGAATCGAAATGGGAGGTCATTTCCATGGATTTCATAACAAGTCTTTTGGGTACATCAAGGAACCATGATTCTATCATTGTTTTGTTCGATAAGTTGACCAAGGCAGTTCACTTCATTTTAGTGAAGATCACTTATTTAGCTAGTGAGGTGGCACAGGTCTTCGTCAAGGATATCATGAGATTGCATGGTGTTCTAGAGAATATTTTGTCCGACAAGGATGCTAAGTACACTTCCAAGTTTTGGAAGAAGATGTTTACAGGTTTAGGGGTAGCTTTGGCCTTCACTACAACTTATCATATGTAGACATATAGATAGACAAAGAGGGTCAACAAGATTGTGGAGGATATTTTAAGGATTTAGATCATGCACCAGCAGAAGAGATGGGAGGAGTACCTTCCATTAGTCAAGTTTTCTTACAACAATGGTTATTAGGAGTCACTGAGGATGAATCCATTTGAGGCACTCTACGGGAGGAGTTTTAATTATCCCATTAACTGGAGTGAGCCACTGAACATGGTAGTTATTGGGTTGGATATGTTGGCAGAAATGGAACAAGAAATGTAGGTTGTAAAGAAGAATCTAAAGGCAACAAAGGACAAACAGAAGAGTTATGTAAACCAACACAGGGCATTTAAGGAGTTTACGGTTGGGGATCATGTGTATTTTTTCATCAAGCCCAAGATGAGCTCCTTCAGGATTGGATCATGTTTAAAGTTGGCACCTCAGTATTGCGGTCCTTTGAAGATCCTTGAGTGGATTGGACAAGTGACCTATAGACTTGCACTTCCTCGGAAAATGAAATTTTATTTTTCAATGTTTCATTGTTTAAAATATATATAATTGTTGATCATGTTATTGATTGGTTTGTCTTGTAGGTGGAACCAAAAGGATAATTCTATTTGGAACCTCAGTGCATATTGCACTGGAAACAACACACACTCTGGAACAAAGCAATCAATAAGGTTAAAAAGAAATGGAATCACTTTGGGCCTGATAAATCTACATGGGAGATGGTTGATCAGATGTGGTCTATGCATCCTTCATTATTTGTCAATGGAGACAAATGTATTTTTGGTATTTGTACATATTTATGCATGGTTTCAACTGTAAATACCACAATGAGCTATGTTATAAAGATCCAATAAGAGGTATGACTGTTAGGTTGTCATTTTTTCATGATGGTTTTACTTTTGAGTAGGTTTTTCATTGTAAATACTAAAATGAGCTAAGTTATAAAGCTCTAAGTTATAAAGCTCCATAGGCAGTATGATTTTGGTTTTCAGCGGCTTTGCTACTTTTTGGTGTCATACAACATCGAGGACATTGTTTCTGTGAGGGGGAGTAGTATGTGACAACCCTGAGTTAAAATTTCATGTAATAAAGTTAATACAGGAAAAATAAGATGAAGGTCATGGGACAGTTAATCCAAGTTGAATGTTGGGCAAAACATCTTACTAGGCATCACTTGTTGTGTATGATAGCTAAGGGGAAAGTGATAAAGGAAATGGAAAAGACAATGGAAAAGGATTTGAAAAGGAAAAAATACATTATTGGTATTTTATTTATGAAAATAAAGGAAAATAGGAGAAAAGGGAGGTGAAAGGTCATTGCTTGCATGTGAGGAGGAAATTGAAGGAAAATGAAGAAATTAGAGAGGTCAATAATAAAAAGAAATCAGAGCAGTAGTTAAGGGCCCTTTGTGAGTTTTGTTTTGGAATTATTCTTAGAGTGGAGAAGAGCACCAATAGGTGAAGGAAAGGAAGAAAGCAAAGGAAGGAGAAGGAAAGCAATGGAAAGAGAGGATCGCACAAGGAAAGTTGGATCAATAATCTTCACTGGAAATACTTACAAGTAACAAGTTGCATCTATTATTTCCTAGCTGGTATTGGCATGCATGGTATGTGAATATGTGTATTTGGTTCATTTGTTGTCATTAGCATGGGTTTTTCCAGGTTTTAAAAATGGTTTTAGCCTTGTCTTCCTAGTTCCAGATAGCCATGGTGTGATGGGATTCTTTCTTGGTTGAGATTTGGATTTTTGGAAGATTTTGGATCTCGGTGAGGTGGTCTCAGGAAAATATAAAGGTTTGGGGGTGGTTATGGTTTTTTCTAGGAAGCCCTCAACAGGTGGGTGGAGACAAGAAAATTCCTCAAGGGATGGTGAAGGAATCATAAAGCATCTAAACTTAGTTTGGTTTTGTGATCTCAAGAGCAATTTAGGTGAGATCATGGTATGGTGAGGGTGGAGCTGGTTTAACCTTTGGATTCCATTGGTTATTTATGGATTGGTTTATCCCACAATATCCCTCATTGATGTTTGGAATATGGCATGAGGGTGGTTGGCAAAAAGAAAGATTTGGTTCAACCGAATCTATGGTTGGGTGGTACATGGAAGTCCCTGACTTGGTTGGATTCTGCATATGGTTAATAAGAGCTAAGTTCCTCTTGTATTTATGAGTAAATGTACTTGTTATTATGTGGATTTAATGGTTGTTCTATCATTTTTAATTATCTAGTTAGATGTTGGCTAAAAGCCTAGTTTTATGACAAATTTAAGTATGGATCTTATCACCTTTTAATTGATGAATGAATGGTTAATTAATGCATGACCTAATTGGTGTAATAAAAATTATTTTTAGAAGGAATTAGTAATTCTTGGTAGGCCTCAGATAAGTTTCAGATCCCTGTGTTTAGATATGCATTCATGACTTGTAGGTTGCATGTTTACCATGTGTTTGAAGGGATACATGTCTTGGTTGGGATGGCTCAGGTCAAGTCATTGCTCAAGTTATTGGTTTAGAAGTTTTGTTTCTACTTTATTAATCATTTATATAAGTTGCATTGGGTTCTAGGTAGAGCCTTAAGTCCTACCTGGGAAAGAATGGCTTAGAATTCAAGGCCACTAGCACAAAACTAACTAGAAAAGCCAATAGTCGCTAGGAGGAAGTCTTATGGGAGCCACTGAAGGCTTACAATCACTTGGAGGCATTTTCAAGGGAGAAACTGAGAGCCCAGGTCAGAAAAATGAGAGTTAGCTAAGGTGGTGGACACCTAGAGGGGTTGGGTAGCTCCTAGAGGTCCTGTAACACCTGAGGAAATGTAGTAAGGTCTTAAGTTTTTGAATAAATTTCCATAAGGTCATATTGGAGGTTGAGTCTTATCATAGTGAACCTCATCTTATGTTTACCCCAGGAAAATTAGTGAAAGTGGGTATATGTGGGAGGAGGCAGCTACATTATATGACTTATCCTTGATGTATAATGAAAAAAATGATTCAGATTATCATTATATGGATGGTCATGAAGTTTGATATGTCTTAATAAAAATTTGTTGGCATGACAATAGATGAAGTCATAACTCGGAATTTGGATATGAGATATGCTTGACACCTAGTCCAAAGAGTCTGATACAATGATATTGGAAGAAACTTTTATGAGTTTGATATTACTTTTAATATGGCATCTAAGTCTTGATAAGCTCAATTAGTTGATTTGATTTCATAGTGTTGATTTGTGTGAGGTCAAGAATATTGGTTTAATCAAGTGTTATGTTTGGAAAAACCATTGTATGGAACAATTTTCCCAAGCCTAATATGTCTGCATTGATAGTTACGTGGTGAATCCAGAAACATGTGTCAATCCAAGCCTCTACTTCAAAAGTGGTCCAACGTATGGCTCTGATTTTGGTTTTATATGTTGATGGTATATTCTTAACGGGTAATGAGCCTATGATGATCAAAGTAAGAGAGAGTTTTCCTTAAAATATTGAAAGGAAGAATCATGGCATGATGAATTAGTTTCTTAAGTTTGCAAAAGAAAATATATATCGTGAATCTATTAAAATGTTTTGGGAAAGTGTAAATGCAAATACATGGACACTCTAATTGAATTTCAAGAATTTGTTCATAGATATTGTTGAACTTGACTTGGGAACCAATACTTGAGTGAAGCATTGACGTTATGTGTGCATACTCATCCATATATGTGTATGTGTGTGTGTGTGCGCGCGCGCTTGTGCATGTTTTGCATAGAACAATCTGAGTTAATTCATAATTGAGCCACTTCATACATGTTGGGTTGCTTCCAAACACACTTCGAGATATTTTCATATGATGATCAAATTTTGGTCTGAGATATTCTTCCTACGACATATGGCTGCATTTTACTGATGTTGTTTGGGATCGTTATTGATGAGATGAGAACATCTAGGTGTTGTCTTAGTATGAGATCTACCAGGATGTTTTGGATAAACAATTTGTAGCATTAAGCACGATCGAGTTTGAGTACGAGGTTGCTAGCATGGCTAGCTATGAGGCAAGTTGAAGAAAATCTTTGGTGACATATTTTGAATAGGTTCTGGATGTGATAGTGATACATTACAATAACAAAGGGTGGGATATAATTTGAAAATTATCCCATATATAGCTAGGATTGAGATATCTTCATATATTGAGGTTATGTTGTTGTATGAAACAAGCTTATGCTTATGTTTGGAACATATGCCAGAGGGAGGATGAATAAGGTATCCTTCTATATATAAGTTTGAGTACGAGGTTGCTAGCATGGCTAGCTATGAGGCAAGTTGAAGAAAATCTTTGGTGACATATTTTGAATAGGTTCTGGATGTGATAGTGATACATTACAATAACAAAGGGTGGGATATAATTTGAAAATTATCCCATATATAGCTAGGATTGAGATATCTTCATATATTGAGGTTATGTTGTTGTATGAAACAAGCTTATGCTTATGTTTGGAACAATGCCAGAGGAGGATGAATAAGTATCCTTCTATATTAATATATAATATTATATAATTATATATAATAGAGAAGATATATATATATTTGTTCTATTATAATATTTGATTTGTTGTCCTGCATGAACAAGAGACTACTATTATTCAGACATTATGATTAAATTCTTCAACGAGTTGTTTAAGATGATACCAAATATGAGCACAATGATATGTATTTTATTTGTAGAGATCAATATTGATGGAGGATAGTGAGTCAACTCTCCTCCCCTGTCTGAGCTCGCAGGGTAGGGAACTGAGATGAAGGGCTCATGCAGTTAAGGGACCTTTGGACAATAGGGTATCACCCCTATTTATTACCTAGAGCATTGGATATGTTTCTCCCCTATCTTGGTCTATGCAGAGTATACCCCAATTGGCATCATACCCACAAGCTTTTCTTGTTTTAAATATTGCTCCCCATCTAGCCAACAGTTTGAGAGAGTACTTGGAGGTGTAAAATCCAAGCTAATTATGATGTATGTGATCTACGACATGAATATTGAGGGTAATTTTTTAGGAAGATAAGTGGGCAATAGGATATATGAGATATTTATTAACGTAGGGTGGAAGAAGTTTTCTTTTTTATGCAATGACTCTTATTGCTCGACACAGGGTGGAAGATGTCTTCTCCCCTATGAGATGACATGATGTGAGAGTATCCAATAGGACCTTCCTCATTGTCATTGGATTTTGGGTTGAGATTTTATCCCCGATGTGGTTCTAGTTTAAGTAGAGATCCCTAAGATTACACTCTCTGATGTTTCCCAGGTTGTAGCATTGGGCTCCCTATTGGCAGTGATTCCGGGTGGTAGCAGTGGCTGTTCGATGGATAGAGGGTGGCAGCTTGCTCCCCTCCAATGTAAAATTCTTCTTATTTAGATTCAATAATGTTCAACATATGAGCATATATGTAATCAAGAGATAAGCTGGGATAAGTAAACATGAGCTAATATGAGTAGTGATGACATTTGATGACAAGATACTTGAGATAGGATATGATTTGATGATAGGATACTTGTGATTCTTACATGATGAAGTTAGAATTTCTCCCAAGTTGAGAGAGAGTGTTAATTTGGAAACTAAGTGACAAATTCCAATCATGGGAATAGATTCCATTTTTCTAAAGGACTAATTTTGACTACTGAAACGCTCAATTTGTCCAAGGGAAAGTGTATTTTTGAATTAAAACACACATGTGCACAAAAGTCAAGTCATCCCAAAAGAGAAATTGGACACCCATGGATATAGATACATGTCAAGTGACCCTAATTTATATATTATCATGAATAATTCTTCTATTCTCATCTTTGGGTTTGGCTTACACAGGTCTGAGGCAGGTCTACAGAGAATTGGTTTGCACAAAGTTGAAATTAGAGGGTTTGAAGTGCACATTTTTGTTTTAGTGTTTTGAGCCTCAACCACATGCTTTCCACGATGAAGTTTCAGCTGCAAATGCATGCAAGCTAGTTCATCTGTTTGTTAGGTGTGGAGCATGATTATCTTATGTATTCAAAGGAATCACTGCATTGGACCCTAGTTTGTAATGGGGTGACAACACCACTCGTAAAATATTAGTTGCAGGGGGGTTCGAGGGGCGGGAAGCTACGACCTTTGGGAACCCCCCTGGTGGTGAGATCGGGGGCAGCACCCCTGAAGCTAAAACAGATGTAAAATTGCGTTGTAAAATATTGTAATTTCGTAACCATTCTAGGTCATTCATTACGTGGAGATCTAATGGTAGAAGTTATGTTTAATTTAGCTTCTTTTTCCCTAGAAGGAAAACCCTTGCTATATATGAGGGAATTGTATTGCATCTATGTAGATTTGTATTCTGAGTGAGGAAGATATAGGAGATAGAGAGCGAAGAGGGAATTACAGTGGATCTGTTGTAGGTTGTATCTCTTTAGTTTGCTAGATAATATAAAAGGAAGCACTGGTTGTTTCTCCGTGGACTTAGACCAAACTTGGTGAACCACATATATCTGTGTCTCTCTTGTTTTATGCGTTTTTTTTGTTTATATTTTTGCAATATTTTATGTGTTCCATTGCTCTGTAATATAAAATTTTCTAATAACCGGTATCAGAGCCGAAGGTTTTTTTGGCTAATAAACTCGCAGGAAAGAAGGGTTCTTGGTTCGAATGGGGCTAATGACAGAAGATGGTTGATTTAGGGTTGAAAACATTAACGGCCAAAACTACCAACTATGGAAGATGAAGATGGAATATTACCTATATCAGGGAGATCTATACCAACCATTGTGTAGAAAGGAAAAGAAGCCAATGAGTATGATAGACATAGAATGGGATATTCTTGATAGAAATGCACTTGGAACAATACAGTTATGCCTAGCAGCGTTGGTAGTATTTAATATTTCAAAGTAAACGACAACAAAGGGTTTAATGTCAACATTGGCCAAACTATATGAAAAACCTCAGCCTCAAATAAGGTATTTCTTCTGAAGCGTTTATTTAATATGAAAATGTTAGAAGGTGGATTTGTTGCTGACCATTTAAATTAATATAATACAATTACGAGTCAGTTAAGTTCTGTAGGGGTAACTTTTGATGATGAAGTAAGGGCTCTGTTATTTCTTTGATCATTGCCAGAAGGTTGGAATGGTTTAGTTATGGCTATTAGTAACTCTATCTCTAGATCTAGTACTTTAAAGTTTGATGATGTTATCGGTGCAATCCTTAGCGAGGAAATGCAACAAAACAGCTCTAATGAGACATCAAGTAATGCTTTGACTGCAGAGACTAGGGGAGGAAAAATGGAAAGAGGAAAGAGCCTAGGATATCGCAATAAGTCAAGGAAAGGTAAATCCAAGTCCAGATCAAGGATAGTGTGCTAGAAATGCAGGAACAAACAAAGAACACTTGAAGAAAGACTACAAGTCTCAGAAGGGAAAAGAAGGAGACACGCAGAAATAAAACAATCTTGAAGCGAATGTGACAAATGATGTGTTGCAAGATTCTTTCATTCTTTCTTTAGAAAATATTATTGATGTCTGAGTGTTAGATTCAGGGGCCTCATTCCATGCCACACTTGATAGGAAACATTTTTCATGATTATGTTGAAAGAGATTTTGGATAGGTTTGATTGGGTGATGATAAACCCTGTAAAATCATTAGAATGGGTAAAATGATCATAAAATAGCAGAATGGAAATCAATGGTTATTGAAGGAGGTAAGGCATGTTCTAGATCTGAAGAAAAATCTCATTTCAACAGTGCAATTGGGAGGTGAAGATTGTGTGACTACTTTTTACAGATGAAACCTGGAAGGTCACTAAAGGATCCCTGGTAATAGCAAAAGGAGAAAAGGTTGGTAAACTGTATTTATGCAATGGTATTTCTAATTCTGTTAATGCTTTAACCTCTACAGGAGAGGATACGACATTGTGGCATCACAGGCTTAGGCACATGAGTGAGAAGGGGATGCAGATCCTTCACTCAAGAAATTTGTTGCCAAGTTTGAAGCATGTTGATTTAATATTCTGTGAAAATTGTGTTTATGGAAAAAATATGAGAGTCAAATTCCTCAGAGTTGGGAAAGAAAAGAAGAGAAAAAAATTAGAGCTTGTGCATACAAATGTATGGGATCTGCTTAGGTATCATCTCTTGGTGGCTCTTGTTATTATGTTACTTTTATTGATGATGCAACTAGAAAAACCTAGATTTATTGTATTCAAAATAAATCTAATTTATTTGATTCTTTTAAGAAATAAAAAGCTTTGGTTGGAAATGAGATAGGAAAAAGGTTGAAGTGTCTCAGATCAGACAATGGATTTGAATATTGCAGCAAAGAGTTTGATAGGTATTGTTCAAAGAATGGAATTTGCAGAGAGAAGACAGTTCCAGGAACACCATAAGAAAATGATGTGTCAGAAAGGATGAACAGGACAATCATGGAGCATGCAAGGTGCATGAGATTGCATGCAGGATTTCCTTTACAATTTTGGGTAGATGTTGTAGATAATTTTGTTTATCTAATAAACAAAGGGTCTTCAAGTTCATTAGATAGGGGTATTCGAGAGAAGGCATGGACAGGTAAAAAGGTAAGCTATTATTTTTTAAAGAATTTTGGTTGTGAAGCCTTTGTCCACATTAATAAAGAAAATAGAACAAATCTTGAGGCAAAATCAAAGAAATGTACCTTTATTGGATATGGTGTTAATGATTTTTGTTATTGCTTTATGATTATGAAAAACATAAAATCATTAGGAGAGGAGATGTCATATTCAATGAAAAGGTTTTGTATAAGGATCAGCTGTAGGAAAAGAAACAGGAAAAAGAAAACAGAGAATACACAGTGCTTGACGAGATCATAGAAAAAGTGATGGTGCCTGAAATCATAATGATCGACATCCAAAACAACAACCACAACACCGACAAGCACCTCAAACACCTGAAAGTGGTGTTAGAAGATCTACCAGGATAAATAGACCCCCTGAACAATACTCTCCTTCCTTATATTATGTATTGTTGACTGATTCTGGTGAACCAGAATGTTATGAAGAAGTAGTACAGGTAGAAACTAGGAAGAAGTGGGAGCAATCCATGAAAGAAGAGATGGAACCCTTAGCACATAACCAGACTCAAGACTTAGTCAGGTTGCCTATAGATAAAACAACATTGCAGAATAAATGGGTTTACAAGTTGAAGGAAGAAGATGGAGGCAAAAAAAAGGCATAAAGCTAGACTTGTGGTGAAAGGGTTTTCATAGTAAAAGGGTATAGACTTTGATGAGATATTTTCTCCTGTTGTTAAAATGACTTCAATCACAACTATTTTAAGTTTATTAGTAGCTGAAGATTTGCATCTTGAGCAGTTAGATGTAAAGAAAACCTTTCTCCATGGGGATTTTAAGGAAGAGATATATATGCAGCAGCCACAAGGATATGAGATAAAATGGAAGGAGAAACTAGTGTGCATGTTGAAGAAGAGCTTGCATGGCCTAAAATAGGCTCCAAGGTAGTGGTATCTAAAATTTGACAAGTTTATGTCTGAACAAGGTTATACTAGATGTCACTCTGATCATTGTGTTTATCTCAAAAGACAAAATGACGGAAACTATATTATATTGTTATTGTATGTAGATGACATTCTTGTTGTAGGTTCTAACATGTAGGAAATAAATTTGTTCAAAAGAAAATTGGTGAACTTATTTGCAATGAAGGATTTGGGTGCTGGAAAACAAATCCTTGGTATGAGAATAACTAGAGACAGGAAGAATCACAAATTAACATTGTCTCAAAGTGAGTACATAGAAAAGGTATTGAAAAGGTTTAATATGCAGAATGCAAAACTAGTTAGTATACCTTTGTCTAGCCATTTCAAATTAAGTAAGGAGGAGTGTCCCAAGACTCAGGAAGAAATGGCTCATATGTCTAAAGTTCCATATGCAACAACAATTGGAAGCTTAATGTATGGAATGGTATGCACAAGGCTTGATATTGCACATGCAATGGGAGTTGTAAGCAGGTACATGAAAAATCCAGGAAAATAACATTGGATAGTGGTGAAGTGGATTCTTAGGCATTTGAGAGGAACCGCAAATCAAGCATTATGCTTTGGTGGTTCAAACATTTCTCTATAGGGATATGTTGATGTAGATATGGTGGGTGATAGAGATAACAGGAGGAGCAAAACAGGGTATGTGTTTACTGTAGGTGGAACAACTGTCAATTGGGTCTCAAAACTACAATTTTTTGTTGGACTCTCAATAACAAAATCAGAGTATGTTGCTGCTACAGAGGCTAGTAAAGAAATGATTTGGTTACAAAAGTTTCTTGATGAATTGGGTAAGAAGCAGGAGTTGGGCAGGCTATACAGTGATAGCCAGAGTACCATACATCCTGCAAAAAACTCTGAATTTCATTTGAAGACTAAACATATACAGCTCAAGTACCATTTCATATGGTCAACATTGGGAAATGGACAGTTGAAGCTGGAAAAGATACACACTAGCCAGAATCCTGCAGATATGTTAAGGAAAGTTGTAACAAGGGAGAAACTGAGAATCAACTCAGTTTCAATTGGTCTTCAAGTATGATGAAGAATATGAGAAATAATTAGTTCCAAAGTAGAGTCACTGTCCATCAAATGAAGCAGCGGTGGAGTTGATATAATCAGTCTCCAAGTGGGAGATTGTTGGATGTGGAACTAGATTATCTTTTGTATTCAAAGGAATCCCTACACTGGACCCCATTTCGTAATGGGATGGCAATGTCGCCCATATAATATTCACTATAGGGAGGGCCCAAGGGGGTGGTTGCGACCTTTCAAAGCCCCCACTTGGCGGGGGGATTGGGGGCAATGCCCCCAAGGCTAAAAATAGATGTAAAATCGCCTTGTCAAATGTTGTAATTTCGTAGTCAATCTGGGCCATTCTTTAGGTAGAGATTGGACGTTAGAAGTTATGTTTAATTTAGGGTTTTTTGAACTAGAAGGCAACCCCTCCCTATATATGAGGGAATTGTATTGCGTCTATGTAGATCTATATTTTGAGTGTGGAAGAGATAGGAGTTTGAGTGTGAAGAGGGAATTATAGTGGATTTGCTGTAGGTTGTATCTCTTCAGTTTGTTGAATAATATAAAAGGAAGAAATGGCTGTTTCTCCGTGGACGTAGCCCAAATTGTGTGAACCACATATATCTATGTCTCTCTTGTTTTATGCATTTTCTGTAGAAATTTCACCTGTAGAACAAACCGATATATGCAATGTCCTAAAGCATAATACTTGTTCTACTTCTACAAAACATTAAGCAGAAGCATAATCGAATTCATGAGCAACATCAAGTAGAAACATGCATAACTAATCAAGATAAATATTCCCACATAGCACAAGATATATCCAGGGGAAAGCACCAGCATAAAACCCCAACCATGTATTATCAATCAAATGGAGATCCTCAACAACATACAAAAAGAATCAACTCAATAGCTATCGTGCTCTCTCTGTAATCAGAAGATCCTGATGATCTTCAATCAAAAGATGAAAATCATGGACTACCTAGGGCTCAATATATAGGCCACAAGTCCTCCAATCTCCTATAATAGATCCTTCTCCATGCAAGGAATACTTACTAGAAATATCCAAGCATATGATAATACATTGTCCCACATTTTGATCTCAATTGGGTCTCTGACAGAACTGACATGCAACAATTATCCATTAGTGAATCCTCACTTATCTAAAATAATAGTTGTCACATGCATGCAAGCATTAAAAAACTATATTTTATTATTTTAACAACTTGTTAAAATAAAGTAACTAGACTTGACTAGTTAGAACTAAGTCAACTGATTCTCTCATTATAGAACTCATACTTATTCCCTCGATCAGTGGAGGAAATTAAGGATAAATTCCTCAATCAGTGGGACAACTCATGTGCATGCTCAAAAAGACTTCAAATTCAAATTCCCTTAACTAATTAACTCAACTAAATTAATAAATTAATATTTCCAAGTGTTGTTAAGACCAAAATTAATTTTACTTCCTATAGATAGACTAGGGACTGCTATAAAGAGGAAGGGACCCAAAAATTTTATTTTTAGAACTTTCTATTTTTAGTAGTTTCACCTCTCACCCAATGTGGCCAATGACCTCACTGGCTAAACTGTTATTTTAGACATGCTATTTTTAGCACATTTTAAATTTAGCATTTCTTGTTCCACATTTTTCAACACTCCCTCTCAACAAGAAAGGATTCCTCTCGAACCTGATCCTATAACTCTGAAATGTTCTACATGCAGCACATCTACCCGATCCACTTGCTCCAACAACACTTGGAAAAAAAACACTCCCAACTGACCATTATGTTTGGCTAGGAACATACTCTGATGTTGAAGCTCTACCTACTACTAACAAGTGCTCCCTCTCTGACATCTGCACTATTGCAACATCTCCATGCATCTCACACCATTGCACACCACTTTGTGCCACCTAACACTGTGCAAAACCTTTGTGCCTCTCGCATTGGTGCAGCCTGCTAGCTATGGACTGTCCTGGGATTCCCTGCATTGTCGCTCTCTCTGCCACTCCATCCACATCTGTCCCTACCCAACCAGTCAGTTCCTGCTACTCCACATCGAGGCTCCTGTAGCAAGGTCTCATCCAAGAGGTTGGGTACCTCAAGGATCCTTCCCCTCCTCCTTGGGACGATCACTCTATATCGTCCCACCTCCTACCTGGAGGTATGGTTGCATGTGATCCCTCAACCCACTTGGCTTGAAGTTTCCCCCTACTAGAGGTCTCTACATGAGTAGATGTCTCTACTTGATCTCCTCTCAACTTCCCCTGTTGTGGCTGCTCCACAACCTCCTAAAGATACTGCACCAATCGTGGCTCCTCCACAATAGTCTGAGACTTCTTCTAGCTCTACATGTTGACAGGAAATATACCTTCCCTCTCAACCACCAAGTCTCCATCAGTTGCCTTGCGGCTTAAGGCTTTGCATGCATCTTGAACCTCAAGAGTATACAAGTTATTGATTCGTAAACCCATCTGCTTCACCTATCTAGTGATGATGCGTCTAAGGAAAACCTTTTCCTTACTGAAGACTACATCATAGCCTCTGTCTTCCAGCATCGCTATCGACACCAAGTTTCTCTTCATTCATGGTACATACTTAACATCGGTCAAGGTAAGGCGAGATCCATGCTCCCTCTAAAAAATAACAGTGCCTACACCTGAGACACTGTACTTCTCATCATTACCCATTGCTATGAGTATCTGGAGATCTTTCTCCTCCAAAGTACTAAACAAACTCTTGTCGTCAGTCATGTGGAAAGAAGCTCCACTGTCAAGAAACCAACTAATTCCCACCATTGATGATACCATGCATGCAGAGACTATGAAATCCAACTCAAACTATGAAGCAAGTGCCTCACCTTCAGATACTTCCTCGGATCCCTTCTTGGATTTCATCCGTGGACAATTTGCAGCATAACGGCCCACCTCATCACAACGAAAGCATCGCACTTTTGAATTGTCAACCTTCTTCCCATCATTGGAAGAATTGGATTCGGAAAGAGAAACCTTCTCCTTCCCCTTCTTTGCCTTACTCGCTAAGGCAAGGTTCTCCTCATCATGCACGGATGAAGAACTGTCTCTAGTGCTTCGTCCGATGTCCTGCATCAAATCTGACCATAGTTGTTTCCAATCTGGCAGTTTCTACCTTCCATTTATCGAGTCCTGGTAGCTATGCCAGCTCTTAGGAAGGCCAAGGAGTGCTAGACTCACCATATCCTCATCCGATATCAGGACCCCTACACTTGCAAGCTCATCCCTACATGTGATGAGCTTGGTCAGATACATAGAGATCGTCTCATCCCTTTCACACTTCATCTTTCAAAGTTTGTCCTTCAGTTCTAGCTTCCTCTAATCACTGTTGTTCTGATAGAAATCTTTCAATGTTTTCCACATTGCATGTGGAGTCTCCTTCCCATGAAGGCTCGAGACAATGTGATCTCATACTCCCTCCAAGAGAATTCTCCTAGCTCTAGCCACACACTTCTTCCATTCCACCTACTCAGTTTTGTCAATAGGCTTAGGGATTTCTTGATCAATGAAATCCTTAAGACCATTATATTCCAAAACTACCTCCATGCGATCCTTCCAAGCTATATAGTTTGAGATGTCATCAAGGGCATACTCAAGCATCAAACCATAGAATTCCATCGATGAAATAGATGTGATAAGAACTTGAGATCTATATCCCGAACAATAAACTTTGAATTTCTCTTGCTAGTATAATGTTCTTGCTTGATCACCTGTGCTTCGATACCAAGTAGAAATTTCACTTGTAGAACAAATCCATATATGCAATGCCCTAAAGCATAATACTTATTCTATTTCTACAAAACATTAACCAAAACATAATCGAATTCACGAGAAACATCAAGTAGAAACATGCATAACTGATCAAGAGAAATAATCACACATAACACAAGATATATCCAGGGGAAAGCACTAGCATAAAACCCCAACCATGTATTATCAATCAAGTGGAGATCGCAACAACATACAAAAAGAATCAGCTCAATAGCTATCCTACTGTCTTTGTAATCAGAAGGTCCTGATGATCTTTAATCAGAAGATGAAAATCATGGACTACCTAGGGGTCAATATATAGGTCACAAGTCCTCAAGTCTCCTATAATAGATCCTTCTCCATGTAAGGAATATTTACTAGAAATATCCAAGCATCTAATAGTACATTGTCCCACATCTGATCTCAATTGGGTCTCTGATAGAACTGACATGCAACAGTTATCCATGAATGAATCCTCAGTTATCTAAAATAATAGTTGTCATATGCATGCAAGCATTAACAAGCTATAATTTATTATTTTAACAACTTGTTAAAATAATCTAACTAGACTTGACTAGTTAGAACTAAGTCAACTGATTCTCTCATTATAGAACTCATACTTATTCCCTCAATCAGTGGAGGAAATTAAGGATAAATTCCTCAATCAGTGGGACAACTCATGTTCATGCTCACAAAGAATTCAAATTCGAATTTCCTTAACTAATTAACTCAACTGAATTAATTAATTAATATTTCCAACTCCTATTAAGACCAAAATTAATTTTACTTCCTATAGATAGACTAGGGACTACTATAAATAAGAAGGGACCCATAAATGTTATTTTTAGAACTTTCTATTTTTAGCAGCTTCACCTCTCACCCAATGTAGTCAATGACCTCACTGGCCAAACTGCTATTTTTAGACATGCTATTTTTAGTAGGTCTATTTTTACCACATTCTAACTTTAGCATTTCTTGTTGAACATTTTTCAACATTTTCTATTTTTATATTTCTACAATATTTTATGTGTTCCATTGCTCTGTAATATATAATTTTCTAACGCTGTGTGGATGAAGTCTTTCAGTCACACACATCACGTCTTCCTTGTGGTTGGAAAGTAGGTTTTCTTTGTCAATTTCCAGAGTTGACCACATATGTCTAAAGTTTACTATAGTTTGGTGAGGTGATATCTAATCAGTACATTTGCTGCAATCATCTCTTGAATGTTGTTTAGTTGTTTTTGATGGATAGTTGTATGGATGAAGATATGGATCATTGTACTCACTTTTGCTAAATCATTCAATGACAATATAATAAGGAGAATTTGATATCATTTTCATTGTACTAGGTTTTTCCATAGTCCTCGAACAATATTGTTGTCTCTATGTGTGAATGTGTTTCTTCTGTTGCTCCTTTATGTTCCACTACATTGATGATGATATTGTTCTTTTCATATATTTTCATATGTTGTTGAATAATGTTGTAAGTATGGATAATGTTATGATTTTGTGGGGTGAATTTAATATGTAAATAATGAAAATGAATTATCAAAGAAAATAAAAATATATCCCTAAGAAAATTTAACAAGGGATAGGTTCTAGGAGGGAGTGGTAGATGGAGTTAAATAGATATGTAGAGGGATGGAGGGATCAATGGGGAGAGAAAGTGGGAGGAATGAAGAGAGAGAGAGAGAGAGAGAGAGAGAGAGAGAGAGAGAGAGATGAATATAGGGAGAAGATGGTGATAGCAAGAAGGACAGGGGGTGAGAGATGGATAGGGACAGGGACTAGAAGGGAGTGATACAAAGAGAGTTAATGGTGAATGAGATGGAGTGGGAGGCATAGAGAGTGAGAATGAGAGAGGGAGATGGTGAGAAGGGGAGACAAAGAGAGATATGTTCGGGGAGTGTGATAGAGAGAGAGAGAAGAAAATGGTAGATGGAGAGAATGAGAGAGAAAGGGGCCAGAGAGAGACATTAGTGGAGGGGGAGAGGTAGATAGAGAGGGTAAGGGGTGATGGGGAGGGATATAAGGCTAGGAATAGGGATAGATATGAAGAGAGAGAGAGAGAGAGGGGAACTAGGAGGAAGTGGCACAGGGAGAGGGAGAATGATTGGGAAGGAGTGGTAGAAAGAAAGAGAAAGTTATAGAGAGAGGGAGATGGTGAGGAGGAGAGAGAGAAATATAGGGTCAAGGAGTGAGATGGAGAGAGGGAGAGACAAAGATATGTATTTCTCATTTTTTCTAAAAACGTAACTAGCACAACCACATTAGTAAATGTGGTTAATATACATTGAAGGCGTCACTTTTGACCTCTTATATACCAATAAATTTATAAATAAACCTAGAAATAACTAAGTGTGTTTAAACCCTCCAAATCATTTTTTAGATCTTCCAAATCAGAATGAGGCTTAGAATTAGGTCTCCAAAATCCTCCACAAGGTAGACACCTCAAAACGTAGAGTGAGAGGGTCCACCAAGTATAAATTGTATTCCCTATTTGCATCCTCTAACAACTTCCAAAAAAAAAGTTTTTTAACAGATTCCTTCTTCATTAGGAACCTGGTAGGGCTCGGCTCGACCTAGACAATGAAATAAGCAGGTTAGGTTTAAACCTTGAAGTATCACATAGGCCACGTACCACTGCATCTTCGTATATGGAATCGTTATTGATTGAAACGATATGTGGAGTCGACACATATCTATAACACAAACGAAACCCAGTTGCTATACCCTGAGAGAAATCTGAATTATTTTGCCCATAATATGTATGTTATAAGCACATTGGCATGATTAGAATCGAAACAAATAATTGTAGCACGAATACAGACAACATCAAATATTAAGAAAACCCTAAGGGTATGCTTGATCATATGAATCATATTTTAGATCTTCCAAATCACAAGGATGTCATTGAGTGTGCGTTATATTCTTTCCATGATTAGGTGAGCGGATATGCCTATGATTTCGTACAAAGATTTTTCACATGGTTTTGGGCATGATGGTTTTCTGCCCATGGTATTTTGTAGATTCAGTGAAGGGAACTATGGTTATGTTCTTATTCAAGGTTATTGGATTGGGGTTTATGAATGATTCAGCATGTATATATATGTGTTGTAACATTGAAAGGAATATAATGAAAACAAAATCTGGTGGTCCCGAGAAAAATCAATATGGTAGTCCCGGTTTTGGGATTCACAGAAAATCTCTCTGTATTTGTTTTGTGTTTCTCACCATTGTATATTTTCTTCTTTTTCTGAGAATTAGTTTGCAAGTAATTTTCGTACACGGTTAAAACCTACATATGTAAAATCACAGCCTAAAGGTGTCAATTACTAGGAACAAAACAATTGAATTGAAATGAAATGGATTAATGGCTCCAACAAGTTCCAGAATAAACCATATTTAAATTTAATATGTTACTTTTTGTTTTGAAAGTAAAAACTTATTAAATACATTTGATATCATCGATTTGATTATGTATTAGATAAAGAATATTATGTTAAAATTAAATCACCCATTCATTTATTAAAAAATCAAATTTAGTCCAACCTACATCATGAAAAGTTGAAATAGTCAGGCCATTAGAGTAATTACAAATCTCCAAACCCTCTTCCGAATACGTGAATCCTCAAAATTAGGTTCTGTAGAAATTGCAAAAAGTGAAATTCAAATTTTGGATGGAGAGTCTTATCTGAATTCAGTTGTTTATTCCGTATTTCACTTTGCCTTGGTCTAATAGCTAAATTGATGTTTTCCTTATACCATCATTGTTGATGGTCGGGTGTTGTCTGCTATATTTATTGTCGTTCATATTGTTTGTCTCCACGATTCCACTATTAAGAGAAACCATTAATGGCTTAATTCTATTCAAAAATTAATTATTTAAATTATATAAATATAAAAATTTAATTAATTTACAAAGCTGGAATGGATTTAATAATTAAATAAATGTTTTTTTTTTTATATAAGATTACAAATTTTAATCTAGAAGCCAATTAGGATAGGTAGATGTCTTCCCAATGAAGCGTTTCTTTATGGGATTCCATTAAGTAAGTACATTAGCCTTACTTATTAATAAAAGTAGGAACCAATATGGTTTGAAATTTCTAAAACTATTCTCACTTGTATGGATTCATTATTTAACAAAATACATCATTTTCTTAAAAAAATTGGACGAAACTAGTTTATGTGTGGTTTTTGACATGATTATTATTCAAAGAAGTAACATAACCATTCCATATCTATTGTGTCCTTTATTTCAGCATGATTGGTCGTCAATGCAATAATATAATCATTCCAAAGATGTCTGCATTACTGGAAAACCATAATCTATGTGAAAACATTCATTTTTGAATTGTTTTAGTAGGCAATTTGAAATAGATAAAACACCCTATCCTTAAAGAATAAACCATAATTATAAGAGGAAAAAAACTTTACCACCACTCTATGATCCTCTCCCAACTAGATAACAATCCAAACCAACCATTTAATTCTCCTAGAAAAACAATATATTTGCATTGAAAAGTTCTATGTATATTTGATTGGATTTCCTTTTACAATTCCATAGATATATTTTGGAATAATTTTCCTTATAAAAATATGAATAGTTCTTCTTTATTTTTTCTTTTTGTTGAATACTCCTTTCCAAAAAGAAATTACTCATTTTTATTTTAAATTTCCAACTTTAAAAAAAAAAAACTATAATTAAATTTTATTAAGTCAACTACTTCTTAAAATTTAAAGTAATGTGCAAATCTATCAAAATAAAATAATAAAGATACAAATTATACATTATGTAATTCAATGTTATAAATCACTTTTGAATTTAGTTCTTATACAACTTTATTAGAACCCATAGTATTGGTCTATGGTATTCATGGGAAAGATAATTTAATTAAGGGGGAGTTAAGTTTATGATAATAAGTGGTATTGATATGTTGTAAATGTGTACTTTTGTGTAGTTTGGTAAAGAGTCTAAATGGTTTGTGTTTTGTATGCAATCTTTTTAAAATTAGTGTAATAATTTTTTCCATATTATATATTTAAAAGTGAAATTATATTATTTTAGCTTTATGCTTTATTTATAGAAATTAAACTAGAGTAGATATATCTATCCAACTGGAAGCTAGATCAAAATAATTGTAGTTGCAAATCTTTTTTGTACTCAAAAAAGAGTTTTGCACAATATGATAGATTAAGTTAAAATGAAGTTTTGCACATTGTAATGGATCCAAAATTAAATCGATTTAAAATGATAACATACTAGCACAACCACATTAGTAAATATGGTAGATATACCCCTAAAACATCATTTTCTACCACTTATATATCAATAAACTTTATAAATAAACCTAAATATAACTAAGCATATTTAGACCCTCATTATCATATTTTAGATTAGTGAAACTTAAAATTAGGTCTCCAAAATCCTGTAAAAGGTAGACCCCTAGAAAAGTAGAGTGAGAGGGCCCCCCAAGTTGAAATCATATTCCCTCTTAGCATCCTCTAACAACATCCAAAATACATGGTCATTAACAGATAAATAACAAAATAGCTTTTGAGGGCCATGGGGTTTTCGTCCCAATAGTTTAGTTTATGAGAATGAGTGGTATTGATCTATGGTAAATGTGTTTTTTTGTAGTTAGATAAAGAGGTCAAAATGATTTGTGTTTTCGCTAGGTAATTTTTTAAAAATTGCTATAATAATTTTATCCATAAAATATATTTTTTAAAAATTGCTATAATAATTTTATCCATAAAATATATTTAGAAATGAAAATTAAATTATTTTAACTTTGCATTTTATTTATAGAAATTAAACTAAAAATTATTTATCCAACCCCAAGCAAGATCAAAATAGTTGCAGTTTCAGACTTATCTTCAAATTTTCACTCAAAAAACAGTTTTGCACATTGTAATCAAAATTTAAATAAAATTTTACACATTAATGTTAAAATAAATCTAGACTAATAATATACTATTATACTCTTTAAATGTAAAAATACTTAACATAAACAGATAATTTCCAATAAATAAATTATCCTAGATAATTTAACACTTTTAAATTTTTCAAATGTACATTTAAAAAAATTAACTCTTTTAAAAACCCAAATTTTCTATTAAGACACTATTATGCTAACTAAAGCTCCACTCTAAAATAAAGAAACAAAAACCTACGCTTAAAAAAAGTGTTATATTCAGCAATCCACATGAATTAAAAAGAAAAAAACATTTATCCACATTATCCACTATCTCATTTAGTATAGTGATTGAACACCTATATTTTATTTAATTGATTTAATGAACACAATAATACAAAACGCAAGCTTTCAATTAAAATTTTAAATTATTTTAAACTTGTAATGGCTGCATACACTATTTGAATTGCAACACTTATTGACCGTTGACCATTATTTTATTTTATTGATTTAGCCAAAATCGTAGAGAACAAGTTATCATAAATAAAGTAGAAATGTGCTAACGATTAAATTTTTAAAGTATCTAGAAGTTCATACAAGATTTGAATTGTAGAGATTATCGATTGGTGGACAAGTGGAATCGTACAAGTTATGGATGGGTGGACTGATAGATTTACTTTGTGGTTTTCCTAATTTCTTTAAACCATAACCAAGATCTACTCCTTTGTAAGAAATTGAAAATAAAGCACAGCGGAACTTACTTTCCATCTTCTAAAGCTCCTGGTCTTGACTTGAGTTATTGGCTCTTGAATCCTTCCAAGAGCTTGCAATCCTTTTCTCTCTCTGGCTATCCTTGATAGAGTATCAAGTCTTCAATGGAGCAGACAATTTTCTTAGTGATTGCAAGCCTTGGAGACTCAGCCCTTTTATAGCAGTCCCAATCCTAGGGCAGCCAAAATTTGGCTGTCATTTGACAGCTAAATTTCAGCCCCAATCCTAGGGCAGCCGAAATTTGGCTGTCAATTGACAGCTAAATTTCAGCTGTCCAGATTTCTTGACAGCCAAATTTCGGCTGTCAAGAAATTTATTACTGCTATTATTTCAATCAATTATAATCGGTCCATTAACAATTATAATTGATTAACATTATTCTATATGTATTTGTATCCAAATCCTTATTTAAATACGTTTAATCCCATAACTTAATTAATCACTCATCGGACTCTGTGTTGTGAATTATCGGGCTGTGTTGTGCATTGTGGAGCGCTCCACTTTGTTTATTTTGTTTGCTTCATTGTTCTTTTGAGTTTCTTTAATAGTGATTACGATTTTTTTCTATCATTAAACTCTTTTTCGCTGAATTGTATGCTCTTTTTCTTGCATGTATTTTGACTTCCTTTTGATTTAGTGCTGTAGTATGTGTTATTGTGTGCGTTAATTTTTATTGTTCTATTGCAAACCATTAAACACAAGCAGCCACATAAGTTTAGCCCAGAAAATCTTTGATGGAAAGCTATGCAGTGTACATATTCGATGAATCGTTGAATCCTGGGTGCAATGTGCACCAGTTGTGTGATTCATGAGGGTAACTGTTAGTTGACACAAATATGACTCTAACTGAGGGCCACATGTACATTTGTATTGTTACTCTTACTTAGAATTCTCATCTAGATTACAACAGATCTGTTTCCTTTCATGTTTGTGTTGAAAAAATTTCATTCTTAATTTCTTACCTGTGAAATGAAATTTGAATCAATTTTTATAGGAAATAAATGCGCAGCAGTTTGCAGGAGGAGCTGAGATGGATGGATAGATTAATGGAGGATTGTGGCATTCAAATTCATAGACTATTTTTCCTTCTGCATCTTTACTCCTCTATGTCTCGATTGTAAAGATGGCACGAACACAGATATTTATTCAGGTACTGCATGAAGGTTTCTCCACCGTTCTTTCCTACTCAGAAAGAAACAAAATCCGTTTAGGTTTAGGTTTCCTTTTCCTGAAGTTATAGTGACATGTGTCACAAAACTAAAGCAAGAACAAATATAAAGAATTCAATTATAGCTTCCCGCGTATAGATTGGTTTCTATATTCCATGTGATTTAGTTAGCATTTGAGGACAAATGAAAAAGGAAAAAATCAATTTAAATTTTCTAGGCAGCAAGTTGGGATTAGCTGGTTTTGTTACCAGAGAGAAAAAATGAGTAACCATTTACTTTAAGTATTCATTGACTGATTGTTACAGTCTTATAATTTTTGTTCTTCACATTCTATTTCTATATAGGTACAACCCATTTCCTTCGATTATTTATTTTTTTCCCTTAATTGTGAGCTCTGTTTCATCTCCTCAAATTTGATATATATTTTAAATCAAATCATGCGTACTGCAGTAATCTACTCTTTGCAGCTTTCCTCTGTCTATTGTTTGTTGATTAAAGGAAATTTGCTATTGACGCGGAGATAATAAGTAACGATGTAAAAAATAGGTGAACTTAAATAATAAACAAAGAGGTATTGATGTAATCACTGGCTGCACAACAGTTGTTCTCAACACCTCTATATCCCTTTCGACCAACTTTATAGTGGCCTAATGTTAATACCCCATTATATTGTATTCCATTGATGTATCAGCCTTTTAGAGTGGGTGATGTAGTTTCCTTTATAATTATTGGCACAAGGAGTTTGCCATAAGCAGGTAGCTCGTACTGTTGTGATTGGATGGTTAGGAATCTTAACAACAAAAGTCCTTGTGTAGATCCCAGGCCATCATTTATTTAATATGCCTTTCTTCTCTTTTTGTTGTTGAGTTTCATGTGTTGGGAAGAGGAGCGGGATGAGGAGAAATGATTCATTCGAATGATTGATTGTGGAGAATGAGATAAGGGCATCACGCTTATTTGATTGTGCTCCTCCTGGGTAAACAACGAGGTGGTGAACGTACCCAAGTGAAAGGCGGGGTACGGCCGGCTGGTCTTGCTTTCTAGCCTAAAACTAGCCATTAAGCCCAGCAGCTGCAGTCGATAACGAATGGTGGAAGTTTCCTAGTGTGCGTTCTAGGGTTGTTGCTATTGAAGTCTAAGATAAATATTAGGTTTTAGGTTCCTATAGCATGTGCCCAGCTAATCCAAACCCCAAAAAAAGTTGTTGCTATTGAAATCTAAGATAAATATTAGGGTTTAGGTTCCTATAGCCTGTGCCCAGCTAATCCAAACCCCAGAAAGTTAACCAAGCCAGTGAAAGTGGTGCTAGTAAGGAACGCGCCTTTTGACGCCTCGTTCCACTCGCCACTACCGACGAACTTTTTATGGAGCTAGTCTAAGATGCGAGCGTAGATGCCGTAAGGGGAAGAACCATTAAAATAAATTAGCAACTTTACCTACAAGGAGATATTTATTAGCTCAACTAAAAAAACTCAATATTTCTGCACACAAGTTACACTTTGATTGACTAGCATATTATCATTGTTTAAGCCTATTCAAATATATAATATTCGTACTAACTAGTACTTTTTATCTATGATCCTCTAATTGTCTGTGCATGCATTATTTGAGTTTAAAGTTAAGATTAGCTAGAATTTGAGACTTTTATGTTAAGATTTGATTGAATTTTCGGTAAAACTAGCATTTTATGAATTCCAACATGAAGTTAAGTTTCATGCATTCAATTAATTTTAGTTTTTAAGGGCATCAATCCAAAAACGATTAAAAACAATTAGAACATTTACCTTTTTTATGGAAATATTTATTAGCCTTTCACTGTTAAAAAAACACAATAATTGCCTTCAAGTTTGGAAAATTCTGACTTGAATACATGTTAAAAGTTCTATCAAGCCTTTTCAAGGCTAAAATAATATTTCGTACCGTAACTTGTACCTTGTTGATTGGCTACAAACCGTCAGTCGCTGTGGCCACGGGTTGTTGGAGATAAAGTAAGTATTGAATTTCTTGGTGACCCTTCGAATCACTAGGACCCACACTGGGGTTCACAAGACTTGTACTACAAGGTATTTAATTGTAATTGCACATAGATTTTATCTTGTATCATTTGGCCTTAAACTAGCATTTGCACCAGATGTTGCAAAGGAAACGCCGTAAGGCATAAATCGAAGAAAGCAAATAGAGCAAAAAAATACCTTGATAAAGAATAAGAATATATTGAACACTCAAATCAATGCCCCATTAACTCGAACCACTTAATAGACATTCCATACAAAATGGGCATATGATCCAAGAACATTGGTGCATAAGAGAGCCAATTAGTATTTCTATAACTCTGTTCTTGACATATGTAGGAACCTGCAGTTTCATGGCAATCTCCAAATTATTCTCTAGAATAGAGGTGAACTGAAGTCCATCTTTCTATATTCTAAAGAAGGAGGTCCTATCCCAGCTCAGTCAGGGGGTGACGGCATCAGTTCAATGGTCAAGGTGGAAATCTGGGCAGAGTTATAGGCTCTTGGAATTGCCTGGAGGTGCAGAGGAAGAAAGAGACACAAAGAGAATCCTATAATTTGGGTGCAGAGAAAAGAGAGAACCACACAATTGGGCTGCAGAGAAAGAAGTCAAGGAAATGGCAGTCATTGTGTGCATTTGTGTGTTGTTTTTCTTGTCATTTTATCATAATGGGGTTTCAACTTCACAGGATAACTACCTTATAGACTGTGGATCAAAGAGTAACAGAACAGTGGGTGGATGGATCTTCACTGCAGATACCCCCTCCTCATATATGTCAATTGCCACCAATGAAGGCATCTTTGCTAACACTTAAAATTCCAATCTACAGGTTCCTTCTGGTATCTATTTGACAGCTAGAGTATTTACTCAGAAGTTATCCTATACCTTCAGTATTGGGCACCAGGGTAGACAATGGGTACGTTTACATTTCTTTCCATTCTCTTATCAAATGTACAATCTAACAAGTGCCATATTTTCAATAGCCACCCAAGACTCTGGTCTATTGTACAATTTCCAAATCCATAATACCTAATACTTACAGTGGTCTATCTGAGCATGCTTTTGAAACAATTTACAAACTTAATATGGGAGGACCATTGATTACCCCTGACAATGACACCCTTGGGAGATTTTGGGATCCTGATACAAGCTTCTTAGCTTCAAAATCGCTTACTGAGAGATAAGGTTCCATTTTTGCTGATGTCGTCTCACATTGAAAGTTTTGGGCCGAAAAGAATTCTGAGTAGACTTAGAAAGCTTCAAAACTGCGTGAGTCTTCCAAAAAGACTTTTCCATAAATTCAGGGCTGCAAAACCTTTTTCATGCTCGTTCTTACATTCATTCTGATCTTGCATACTGTTTTTAAACATATCAATATTTATTGTATGCATACATTGCTTTTAGTCCATGAAAAATTAATTGCAGTCCTACTCTGCTTTCATTTGCAAAGCCATCATTCCAGGACTTGATGTAATGGCCATTTGATGATGTGGTAGAAGGTTAGAAGAGCAGTGTTGACACTGTAGGTAGTGGTTATATGCGCTGGTTATAATGGACAAATCTCACAATAATGGTCTTGTATTTCTATAACTCTATTCTTGACATATTTAGGAACTTGCAGTTTCATGGCAATCTCCAAATTATTCTCTAGAATAGAGGTGAACTGAAGTCCATCTTTCTATATTCTAAAGAAGGATGTCCTATCCCAGCTCGGTTAGGGGGTGACGACATCATTTCAATGGTCAGGGTGGAAATCTGGGCAGAGTTATAGGCTCTTGGAATTGCCTGGAGGTGCAGAGGAAGAAAGAGACACAAAGAGAATCCTATAATTCGGGTGCAGAGAAAAGAGAGAACCACATAATTGGGCTGCAGAGAAAGAAGTGAAGGAAATGGCAGTCATTGTGTGCATTTGTGTGTTGTTTTTATTGTCATTTTATCAGAATGGGGTTTCAACTTCACAGGATAACTACCTTATAGACTGTCGATCAAAGAGTAACACAATAGTGGGTGGACGAGTCTTCACTGCAGATACCCCCTCCTCATATATGTCAATTGCCACCAATGAAGGCATCTTTGCTAACACTACAAATTCCAATCTACAGGTTCCTTCTGGTATCTATTTGACAACTAGAGTATTTACTCAGAACTTGTAGCTCCAACACAAACGCAATTAAGAAGTGAAATCTAACGAGGGGTATTTGCAACACAAATTTAATCAATCCACTTAATAACTAATGTTGTAAATAGATAGAAAGGAACCCTGATAAGTCATAGCTCACAAAGTTATCAAGCTCCACAACAATCATATCCATGAAAATGTTGTAAATCTTTCTGTTTTGAGATATAGATGTTAGTTTGTAACTACCACTCTCAATCCACAAGACAAAATATAACTGTATCAGAAACTATACTTACTTCCTGTAAGAATCAGCAACCCCTTTTCTTTTTGGGCACTTGAAGGCCATGGACTCGAAGAAATCAAGCACAGATTCTCGAGGTCCTTGATAAACCACCTCTCCTTCGGAAATTAAGGTGATGTCATCAAATAATTCATATGTTTCAGGGGCAGGCTGCAGAAGAGAGATCAACATTGTCGCATCCAAGAGATGGATAATTTGACGAAAACACTTGATATGGATAATTTGGCGAAAACACTTGATGATCTAGAAAGTCGTAGCACTGTCCAATCCGGTTGAAATTTCATCCATAAATAGAGCTCTTGCACGACCGACCAACATTTCTCCTGCACAGATCTTATCAAACGATCAAACGATCTTGCTCAATTCGTATAGCTACTTTGTTCTCATTCAGGGGTTGTGCCAGGGTGGAATGCTTCAGGAGGCAGGAAAATATACGCTTGAGATGCTGGGCTATGGGTGGAAGCCCAATGCTGCCACTTATGTCGCTTTGGTTGATTCCTACTTGAAGGCACAAAAGACTGATGAGATGCGACACCTCTTGGTAAAGCTGAAGGAGAAGGGGTTCATTGCCGACGATAAAGCAGCTCAGCAGCACATGAAGAGCATGGGTCGGTTCAACAGGGGAGTCATGGATATGCTGTTTGGGCAGTATAAGTAGGTGACATTGAAAGCTTAGGCATGTAGTTGTACATCTCTCCGTTGCATTCTGGTATTCTTTCTCTTCTGGTAATAAACTCAAAAGGATTGATGCTCTTTGTTTGTTAGGGTTCTCACTGATCATGAGTCTTTTGTCATCTGTCTTCATAAAATGATACGAGTTCTCATTTAGCGTAGGATGAGGAGTCTCTGTGGTTTCATAATGTCCAAAAATAACATTCAAGTTTGATTTGTACTGACATTATGGACTTTTATCTCGTGTCTTTGCTTCATCTGTGAAAAATATATTCGATTTCAAGTTAGGCCTAGCATTTCAAGTTTATGCTAGGATAGGGAATTTTCAGGAAAGATATAACTCATTTGAATCGGCAAAACCTTTCTCTGCTCATGTAAGAAGGGGTAGCCTGAGCCTTGAATTTTAGACTTTGGTTCGCTAAGTTGGATGGTACGATGCAACTCTTTTGATTTTTTTTTTTTTGGTTGGTGATTCTCATCGATATTTGCTGGCTCATCAGTCTGGGTAAAGTTGAAATGAGTTCCTTTTGGTGTAGGATGGCCAATCTTTGTGGTTTCATAATGGGAAAACCAAACAGCTGATAATTGCATTAAGGCTCTGGATGAATTATTGCCTTTTTTATTCCACGAAAAACAACCATGCCTTGTTGATTTGGAGCTATCTTGGTTTGCTCGGCCAATGGTACCCATTAAGCCTGTAAATATTGTGGTGCCTTTTCACGAATCATGTGGCCTTTCTAAACTACCATTTAGAATGTGTTTTTATGCCTCATTAACCATAATCATAATTATTCTTAATCACAACGATTTGACCTTTCATTTGAAGTCCCTGTCCGTGTACTTACGAGCCAAACTTCAGGTATATGGAAAGACTTGATATCCGGTAGCCGTTTTTCCATCACCTTGCCTTATGATATAGGGCTGGTGGCTAATATTTTTTTCTAATATAGGTCTGGTGGCTAATCTTTTTATAATTGATGGTAACAACAATCATTTCATAATTCCTCTTGCACGACCGACCAACATTTCTCCTGCACAGATCTTATCAAACGATCAGACAATTGCTTTGGCACTACTATATTATGCAAATGCAAATTTTCAGTGGTGCCAAGGAACTATTCTTGCTTATCCCACCAGTGGTAACTCTCTTCTTCTGGCCTCCAGAGATTCCACGGCGCATCTGATTTCCAACCACTGTGCCTGCACAAATGTCCAAGCCCAGAACCTGGAAGAAATCAAGGACACGGCAATCTATGTCAATAATCTATATGCCTAAAAAACCTGATACATTCTCATCCCATAAGCTTTTGAAGAATAACCTTTAACACATAGTGCGCGGATGAAACTATTCGACCGGGTGCCAAATGAAACGCCCAAACCGTTTGGGCAACCCCTTTGAATCAACGGTTGAAATTGTTGCAATCGTCTAACACATAATCGTGTGGCTTACAAGATGACAGGTAGGCAGAGAGGGGAGTTGCTTTCACAGGGAAACGCCTTACGGAAGATCAGGAAGAAGAACTGACAACAAGAGAGTATCAGTAAACAGAACAGCAACACGTTGATTTCAGGGCAGCAGGCAGGGCATGAAGACCAGGTTGTACAGGCTGTAGTTTGTTGGGCCATACAGGCCAAGATCTGCTGAACTGCACATGCTGTGTTTGCAGGGCCTTATATGCCACATAGGCCAAACTATAACAGCGTAAGGGCTGAGAAATTGCTGCTGTAATTTTCTCAGTGAACACTCTTGCTGTGACGAGATTTTCTGAAGCTGAATAAAGGCCAAAAGTTTGCTGGTTTTCCCCACACTGGGGTTTCTAGGGTAAAACTGTGTCGAACAATTTTAAGTGCTTGGTTTAATGATTGATTTACTTCTGTTGTGAATGCTAAGTTAGGAACCCAAAGTATTTTGTGTTATAAAAATCAGATCTTAAAGTAATTTTGTTTCTGTTCTGAGTATAATATTTATCGAACATAAAATCTGACCTGGGTTCAAAAAAAACTAACAAAATAGAAATTGAAAGATGCATTAAAACAATTGAGATGAAAAGTTGTTAAGAAGATTTTTGAGACTGATTTCCTTGACTCTTTTTGAGGATAAAAAACAAAGCAAACCAATTTGCCATTGATGTTATTATCAATCCCATAAGAATTGGTTAAAGAAAGTTCAAAGGAGCAGCATGAAAGAGCATCTTGTGATCAATTAGTTCTTCTTTAAAACACGGATTGGAAATTTTGAAATGGGTTAAAAACTTAAAATATCAACAGAGTGATTTCCTTGACTCTTTTTGAGGATAAAAAACAAAGCCATTTCCAAACCAATTTGCCATTGATGTTATTATCAATCCCATAAGAATTGGTTAAAGAAAGTTCAAAACTTTCAGGAGGAGCAGCATGAAAGAGCATCTTGTGATCAATTAGTTCTTCTTTAAAACACGAATTGGAAATTTTGAAATGGGTTAAAAACTTAAAATACCAACAGAGATCGCTTGACAGCATAGAACAGCGGATTGAATATGTTAAAGAAAGCTTAGAGAGAATACGAGAGAAGAGTAAGTTTACCATCCAAAGCACTCAATCTGTCCGTTGCCATTGCCAACTATCCACTTCTCATACAAGCAATGTATTTAATATTTATATTAAGATGGACCAACATAGTGCCATGCTAAGAAGCCCTAAACGTCTTTTAAGTTGTCAAAATAAAGACATACAAGAAGTCAGAGTTCTTGATGTGGATTTCTGATCATTTTTTTCCAAGATCTGAGTTGATTCGGGACAAAACTCTTGAAAATCTTTCTAACATATAAGGAACATGAGCAAACTAGCGAATGGCACAAAACCCTCCAATGCAAAACAATTGTGAATAATCTTCTCCTTTATTGCACGTTATAAATCACCAATTCATAAAACATGAGACAAAAGATCTTAAAACAGAGTTCTCTTTGCATACATATCAAATGTTGCACTACATTGACTGTAAAGAAACATAAAATAACAGAAGAAAATAACCATCACAGTGTATGACTAAAGCATCCAAAGATTGAAGGTAACCCAAAATACGCATTCATTCCTCAAAACTGTTGGGATATATTTCTCTCAAGCTATTCTGTTTTCCATCTGGCATCTTAAGGCACACATCCCCGCAGTCCTTGTCATGTTTTTCTATTATAATTATACTTACTTCTTCATATAATCTTTTCAAATCCACAAAATGCTTCACGAATCTCTGCACATAGATATGTTGACAACATCCCGGTAGAATAACTGTCATTTTATGCAGCAGTGGAGCACTTCTGAGAAGAGAACTGAGCAGAGCAATTTCCTCTCCATTAAATCTTGAAACCATGAAATTCACTTTCTTCAGATTTTTTAGTGAAAGAGTTGAGCTTGATCCCACCAAGTTTGTTCCTTGCTTCTGCCATGCAAACTTAATCTTGTAAATGCCCCTATATGGTATAATTAAGATGCTAAATGCTTAAAATAAAAGTAAAACTCAGAAACTACTCACCTTCAGATGCTCGTTTTCCATGGAGGGTTCTTCAAGATTGGAAAAACTGTTAACTTGCATGGAGAGCTCTTCAGGAGTGAAAAAACTGAAACTTTCTTGCAAGAGCTCTTCAAACGAAAGTCCTTCAAGATGGGAAATACTGAAAAAGTCTTCAGATGGGGAAATATTTTCTATGAAGAGTTCTTCAAGATTGGGAAAACTATTTAGAACTGTGAGAGAAGACAAGTATCTGCTGAATCGACGAAGGGTAAGCTTTCTCAACAGGTTCCTGTTCGAAATCCCTTCAAGTAGATGAATCTGCGCTGTGGACAAATGTAAAGACCCACAACAATTAAGCTCCAACCTCGATATAGGGTGAAAACCCTGTACTTCGATACGCATCAGTTGTGGGCAGTTCAGTGTCAGTGAGCTTGGACGGTTATTGTCCGTAAAGTCTAACTTCTTGAGATTCACTGCAGAAATTTTCGTATTGTTAAGCCCATTACAGTTTTGGACCGTCAAATTTTCAAGAAGAGGGCATCTTGTTACAAGATAATCAAGTATAGCATCAGTGGTATGTAAACGTGATAGAAAGCAGGTTCTAAGACATTTGAATCCGCCAAAGCTATATGCGGGTATTTCTCTAAAATCAAAATACTCAAGTTTCAAAAACGTAAGGCAATCACAGGAAAAAAGAGAAGTTGGAAGATACATTAAACTTAGAGTAAAGCTGTTGAAACAATTTTTGAGAGTGATTTCCTTGACTTTTTTTGCAGACGCAAAACAAAGCCATCTCCAAAACAATTTGGCATTGGTGTTGTTATCAATCCCATAAGAATCGGTGAACGAAAGTTCAAAACTTTCAAGGGGACCAGAATGAAAGAGCATCATGTGATCAAGTACTTTTCCTTTAAAACACGGACTGGAAATTTTGATATGGGGTAAAACGATCCACAGATATCGCCATCTGCGTGAAAGCAAAGAACAACGGATTGCATGAGGTAAAGATAGCTTAGAGAGAATATGAGAGCAGAGTAGGTTATCATCCAAAGCACTCAATCTGTCCGTTGCCATTGTCAACTATCCACTTTTCATACAGGCAGTGTGTTTACAGTAGGATGGAGTAACACAGAGCTATGCTGGGAAGCCCTATGCTTCTTTTATTTTGCCTAAAGCCGGCTTACAACAAGTGAGTTCTTGATTTGGGTTTCTGATCAATTTTTCAGAGATCTAGGTATTCAGAATGGCGAAATCTTCTCCGAGATCAAGTTAGTTCCACAATGCTGCAAAACTCTTGGAACATCTTTAACATGCGCAGGCCATTGAAAGGGGTAAAATCTTAATTTTTTATCAAATTCTTGTCAGATATGTGACCAGTTATAGAGCCACAAGAATTTCTTGCTCCCCCTAAAAAAATCCTATATACCCCTCTGCCAGATTGAAATCCAATCTAAACCAATACAAACATGTACCTGAACAGTGATTTTATCATATGTGCACAGATCTGCTGTTACTGCAGTCTAATTAATGAGCTGAGCAACATATCCGGCGGCCACGATACGTACATTCTCAACATCGTTAACAGCCCCTAGGGATTCGATCACAGCAAGAGTGTTCACTGAGAAAATTACAGCAATTTCATCGCCGCGGCCACGATACGTACATTCTCAACATCGTTAACAGCCCCTAGGGATTCGATCACGGCAAATGGAACGCCCAAATTCAAACATCCTTAACAGCCGCTAGCGATTCGATCACGGCAAATGAAACGCCCAAACTCTTTGGGCAACCCTTTGAATCAACGGCTGAAATTGTTGCAATCGTCTAACACATAATCGTGTGGCTTACCCGATGACAGGTAGGCAGAGAGGAGAGTTGATTTCATAAGGAAACGCCTTACGGCGTAATTAGTCATCCCAATGCATTTAAAAATTGTTTATGACATCTAAAGGTGAGCTTGCTCTCTCGGTTCAACCATTTTCTCTAGTGGATATATTTTTATGATGATATTTACGAGATGGTTTGGTTTGTTGACTTTTGTAGGAAGATTTTATACGACGACTTTTATAAGTAGATATTTTATGATATATATATATATATTTTTTTTTTCTCTTATTTTAAAGATTTAAATTACTTAATTTATTGTATTTAAATTTTATGCTAGGGAGGGAAAGGGAGACCCAAGGAGAGAATTGAGAGATAGAAGGGAGAGGGAATTGCGGTGGGAGAAGAGAGAGGTGGAGGGATAGAAGGAAATATGATGAGAGAGAGGAGGGTAGAGTGAGAGAGGGAGCACAGGGAGGGAGAGCAGGAGCGAGATAGGGTGTGAGAGTGGTAGAGGGAGGGAAGAAGAAGGGGGAGGGATAGAGATAGAGATAGATATAGGGGAGGAGAAGGGAGAGGGATCGAAGATGGGGAGAGTGAGGAGGTGAAGATAGAGGAGGAGGAGGAGAGAGAGATAGGGGGGCAACGAAGATGGGGAGAGGGAGAGGCCACGAAAAGAGGGGAGGGAAGGAGGACAAGAGGGAGAAGGAGAGAGGGGGAGACGAAGAGGGGGAAGAGGGGGAGGAGAGAGAAAGAGGGGATGGGGAGGATGGGAGGGAGAAAAAGAGAGAAAGGGGAGGAGGGACAAAGGGGGGAGAGATAGAGAGAGAGTGGGGGGAGATGGAGGAAGAGAGGGAGAAGGAGAGGGGGTGGGTTAAGGCAGAAGTAGAGGGAGAGAGAGGGGGCACAAGGAGGGGGAGCGAGAGCGAGATAGGGTGTGAGAGTGGTAGAGGGAAGGAAGAAGAAGGGGGGAGGGATAAAGATAGAGATAGGGGGAGGAGGAGGGATGGGGGCAGAAGATGGGGAGAGAGAGGGGGGGAAGATAGAGGAAGGGGGGAGAGGATGAGGGTGGGGGATAGGAAGAGAAAGGGGGGCGACGAAGACAAGGAAGAGGGGGAGGGGACAAAAAGATGGGGAGGGAAGGAGGACGAGAGGGAGAAGGAGAGAGGGGGGCGACGAAGATGGAGAAGAGGGGGAGGAGAGAGAAAGAGGGGAATGGGGAGGATTGGAAGGAGAAAGAGAGAGCAAGGGAGGAGGGACAAAGGGGGAGATAGAGATAGAGAGAGAATTGGGGGAGATGGAGGAAGAGAGGGTGAGGGGGTGGGTAGGGCAGAAGTAGAGGGAGAGAGAGAAGGGGCATAGGAAGGGGGGG
>APFE030167771.1:0-11381 GCA_000404065.3 Pinus taeda
GGAGGAAAAGATCATTCATTCTTTCATGAGCAGATTGGGAGAAGGAGAGCAAGGGAGCAAGGGAGATTTCTGGACAGGAAGGAGAAAGAGGCAGCAGTTTGGCACACATACCAAGCAGCTCTTCAGCAAATCAGAACAGCAGAAAGAACAAGCATACAGCTGAAAGAACCAGCAATAAAAGGCAGATTTTTTGAGCAAACAGCAAAAGGCAGATTTGTTTTTGCACAGAAATCGAGGCTGCTAATTTTCTGCACAAAAATCGAGGTTCGTACAGATTGTCTGTACCGTCCGTACAGCCTGTCTGTACCGTACGTACATCCATCCGTACCGTCCGTACGAACGTCCGTACAGTTGCCGTGCAGCATTGTGTTGCTGTTTGGAAATTTCTGGGGGGCTGTGAGGCTCAGAAATCGAGATAAGTTGGAAATTTGTTTGCTGATTTTTGCTGATTTTCGTTGAAATTTCTCACTGTAAAAGGACATTTTCCCGAAATAAAGAAGAGCTCTCAAACTGGTTTTCCCCAAGAGTTGTAGGGGGTTTTTCTAGGGTCACGTTGACCAAAAATATCAGTGTTTTAATGTGTTTTAATGGCTGTTTATTACTGCTGATTTTTATTTCTGCAATTTCCGTCATTCTGTAAATTTTCCAGAATTTCTGTTTTCAGCAAATTTATTTTTTCCAGCTTGTTGAATGTATGGTTATGGGAAAGGGCATTTAACTACATGGGAGAAATAAGGAGAAACTGAAAACCGGGGTGGGAAAACAAAAATATTTACAAATGAGCATTCAGTTATCCAAAGTTTTTGCTCATTGACCGCAAACAGTGGCAGTTCATTACAGGCTTATGAATCTGGCTTTTGAGTATGAGCACGTTTGGGTTCATCTCATGGATGTTTAGTTGATTTTGTTGATTAGGTTTATGATATGGATCATTGTGCCCACTTTTGCTAAATCATCCAATGACAATCTAATAAGAAGAAGAATTCGAAAGGGATTTCCCCATAGTGGGTTTTTCCCTGGTCTCTAACCAATCTTGTTGTCTCTATGTCTGAATGCTTTTCTTCTAATGTTCCTTTATGTTCTGCTGCATTAATGATGATGATTTTGTTCTTTCTACATAGTTGCATATGTTGTTGAATAATGATCTAAATCTGAATAATGCTATGATGTTATGGGGTGAATTTAATGTGTAAATGAAAAAATGCAATTATCAAAGCAAAAAACAATATACCCCTAAGAAAAATTAACAAAATGTAATACCTAAAATCTACATGAAATGCAAAATCTTGGTTTATTTTAGATTAGATGCCTAACTAGGTGAATCCTTTCCCTTAGCTATTTTGAAACTAGTCTCTAGACTATGTTGTGGAGAGAAGCCCTGCAATGGCTATATTAATGATACCTCCCCTGTAAATCTAACCACCCGATGCCTCTAGCACTAAAGAGACTATGGCTTTGACGACTGCAAGGTCATCGTGTTAACCACTAAAGGTGGTCCTCGAGTCTTTCAACCAAGCTTATGCTTGGACGTAAATTAATTATATGCAAGGCCAATACCTGGAATGTAGATGCAAGATGAGAGTTTACTTTTAGTGAGATTTGTTATGTCTTAAGCACTTAAAGACAAATTACAACGATAATTCAATTTAGAACAATGAAATACTTAATCAATATGTAATGACAATCTTCACCGAAAGAGGAAATGCTCAATGAAACAAGATAGAAGCCGCCAATCATATCAATAGACAATTGCTCATGAAATAAACAAATTCAATGCTTCTTTCAACAATGCTACAATGCCAATCAACAATAGGGTGCCATTGTGTCAATTAGATACACAAGATAGAGAGCTTAAACACAACTTACGAATTCCTTTAGATTACCACAAGTGTGTTCTCATCACGATTAAGATTATCAATTAGGTGCTTTATGGGTGACTTGATTAGCAAGAATATAAAGTTTAAAGATGAACCTCTCTTGAAAGATACAATATTAGTTTTCTTATTTCAAAATAGATCCACAAGAAAACCAATATCAAGATAGCCACTTATCCTATTGTCCACTTCTTTAGTAATGTGATAGTAATGACAAGGAAAGCTATTCCTTAGAGCCAATGTCACAATGATGCTAGCTATCAAAGAAATAGAGCATTAATCCACAACGTTATTTATTACAGCAATTAGCCAATTATCGTCACTTTAATTAGCCTTTTAGAGCACTTAAAAGGGTGCCACAACACATATGCCAATTATGTTCCTGAAGCAAGTATGTCAAATCAATGAAAAGCACTTGTATGCGAATTGCAAAATTGCCAAAAGATGAACGCAAATTGCTGATGCAAAAATGACAAGAGACTAATGAACCTTTGACAAAATTCTAAACCCAAATCACTTCAACAATGAATGCTCATGAATTAGATTTGTTCCTTAGTTACTTTTAGAGCCTCTGATGCAATTTATTACGATTGTAACCTTATATTCAAATGTCTGCATATTTATATCACTTTGAAATTATTATATCAGCACTTGGAAGATGATGCAAGATTTCAAGAATGATCTAGAATATCAAAGCCAGAAACCTTCCAATGACTGCGACTTATTTTTGTGACCGCTTATAAGTTATAGATCAGACTTATAACATTCAAATCAGACCTATATCAACTCAGAAAATTAATGGTTCAGTCCTCCAAAAAGCCAACAAGGTGCCAGACAATTAATGCCAAATGAGTGTCAATGAACCTTCAATGAAGTTGAGTAATTATTAAATGATATTTTGTCACTTTTGATATTTTTTTATTAATTTTATGAGACTGAATAGATGATTGTAGCAAAACAGAGAAGAAAATGAGAGATAAAGAAGCAACCCAAGAGGCCTAAGGGCCTAGTTGAGGGCTTGCAGATGACTTCCGCTTCCCGCAACCACAATCTTAGCAAGAAAATCACTGCAACACAAGATGTTAGTCCTCTATAACAATATAAAAACCAGAAATGACTGAATATAGGGCTAAGGCAAGGCTACAAGGCTACAAGGCTAAGAAAACCCCAACACTAGGGCTAGAAGAACCAAAGGATGAGGCTGCAAGGCTAAAGAAGGGCAATGATGGAGGGAGAAGGGCCTAGAAAGGCCTTGGGTGAGAGAAACAAGCCCACAAGGGCTGACGTCAAGCCCTAGAAGGCTGACACAAGGCAAGGGAAGGCCCCTACAGGGGTTACAGCTAAGGGAATGGCCCCTTTAGGGCCTATGACCAAGGCTTAAGGGGAGGTCAAGGCCTAGGCAAGGCTTCCCAAACCTACGGCTAAGGGAAAAGAGGATGTCAAGGGCCTAGGAAGGGGGTGCATCACCCCTAGAAGGCAGAAAAGGGCATCCGCAAGGGAAAAGAGAGGAAGAGGGGCGTCGTGTAGGCTTAAGGAGCCTTCGGCTAGGCCTAGAAGGCCTAAGAATATTTTTTGGACCCCTAGAAGGCAGAAAAGGGCAGCCGCAAGGGAAAAGAGAGGAAGAGGTGGGTCGTCTAGGCTTAAGGAGCCTTCAGCTAGGCCTAAGAGGCCTAAGAATATTTTTGGACCCCTGCAATCACAAGAATTTCGCCACAAAATGCCAAAGATCACTTCCTTAGGGACAATGTCTTCCTTCTTAAGCTAGACATTGAATTTCTGGTAGTTGGGAGGTTAGATCTTACCCTTGTGGGCCTAGATCAACCTTCCTTGCTTGGATGAATAGCCCAGAAAATAATTGATGCTTAAAAACCTTTGAGTTATCACCTGCACAAATGAACGAAAGAATTCCAAAGCCAAACTATATACAAAAATTTCAAAACACCAAAAACCCCAGGATTGACAAAATAAAACAAGGGTTGGAAATAATTTACAAATATTTACAATATTTACAAATTAAAATTACGAGCTCTCATTAGCAAATTAATTTTTTTAGCCCGAGATTGAATAAAAAAAATTAAGAATTTTGAAATAAAAATTTTGGATGAATAATTTCGAAAGATAGACTAGCCAAAACCCTCCTACAAAATAATCACCACAATGAAAGCTTAGAGCCCAAACAAGGTTAGCTCTTCCCCACAGTCTGTGAACGTGGAGCCCAAGGGCTAGCATACCTGTAAATCTCTATAAAAATTCTCAAGATAAACTGTTAATTCGGATAGTGAACCAGATAACCTAAGATAGCAATGTTCTTATCACCGACAAATAAAATAACAATCATAATTTATTTAGCATGATATAGGATAAACACATAGCTAACACATACCATAGATCAGTAGATAGAAGAACACCATAAACTGAACCCCAAAATCTTTCTAATATGATAACAAAATGTTCCTAGCAAAGCAGCAGCACAACACAAGCGTTACAAAATTACCTCATCCAAAGATGGGAAATAGAGGCTAAATGGCTTCTTTATATAGCGAAAACCTGTCCAAGTGGAAAATAATGGCTTGTTGGCTTGATCCTTGTCAAAAAAATCTCGACTATTGAAAATAGCTTGATCTTCATTTAATCTCCACTGTCGAATTTTTATTTTTGAGGAAATATTTGAATTTCTCTAAAAAATCATTTTTTATTAATCCAACAATTAATATTTTGGATTAATTTGCTCAAAAATTTGACTTTGACTTAACCACCAAAGTCCACGGGCTCAAATTTTCTTAAAAAATCCATTTTCCCATGGTGGGGGACCTCCAAAAATTGACTTCCTTTTGACCCACACTTTTTTTTATCATTTTCCACTTAAAGAGAAATTAATTTCTCTATAATTATTATTTCTTTTACTCAAAATCAATTAATTTTTTGGCTTTGGATTTTTATTTGATTTAGCCAGAAAAAATAATTAATTGACTAAAGAGGGGATTAATAATCTTTTCCACCCTCAAATATTTTAACCATGGTGTCTGACTACAAGGGACCATGCATTAAACTATATTTACATCAAAATATTACAATTAATTCAACCCTTAAAAGGGGAAATACACATTCAGACCAAACCTCAAGACCTTACCCAATTCTATGACACAATATGATCTAGGATGAAACCAAGTGTGTTTATAATAAAATAATTTACCCATGGTGTTCTGATTACAAAGAATCATGCACTAAAATTATTCCTAAACACACTTTTACATCAGACTCGACAAACACTAGGACTTACCTAAGAACTTGTCAACAAATTCACCCTAGCTTTGGGGTTTAAGCTAGAAGAAAAACTCTACCGAATAGGCAGGTTTGAAAACACACATAATTTGAGGAGGTTAAAAAACTTCCTAGGGTGAAATCCTTTGCCAAAATCAAAGGCTTACCAGGTCCTTCATTGCTGTTAATTTTAGGTATGTTCTATGCTTAGAGCAATTAAATTCAATTTTCACAATTAGCTCAACATCTTTTCCAAATTAGCAATCACATCAGCATTAAAGTAAATTGCAAATAGAATATAAACATAGATTGCAGAAGACAAGCCAAGACAAGAGGTCACAAGATGTGGTGCTAGCCAAGGACAAACCCCAATGTGGGGCAACCCTTGATCAATTCTTCTTATATGTTCTTCAATAGTTCAATAGAGAGAGAGAGAGAGATAGTACATTTACAACAGAAGTCAACACTTTGACTTATCTTAAATGAGAGCATAGATCATCTCAAAGTAGATGATACATGAGGTAGTTGAACTCAGTTGAAGACATGTTGCTTAAACTGATTCTCCCAGGTGACTCCATCACCATGCATTGTGATGCACATTGTCATCATGATGCACCTCACTATGTTGCATCGTGTTGCACCCATCATCACTATGTTGGACCTCATTACCACGCTACACACATCATACAGCTGCACCTTCCAGTACTGCAACATCTTGTTGTACCTTATCGTCTTGTCGGACTTACCAGTGTTGCCTCATCCTGTACCTTACTGTGCCCATCATTCTGCATCTCATTGTAGCAGTTAATATCATTGTACTATGCTAGCAAGCGTTGCACATAACATGCTACACTTCACATTGTCACGATGCCCATCATTGTGTTGTAGCACTTCACATCATACTGCTCATACTGTTGCACCATGATTTCTTGTTGTCCTTGTTGTTGTTGTCCCGTTGTGCCATCATTGCACTATTCCATTATACTACTAGCACTATTGTCCCAATGTTAGTGACATTGTTATTCCATGTTTGCCATATTGTTGTCATATTATTCCATGTATTCTAGGCAGCCTTTATCATCAACGGTCTTCACACTTTGGCATGTTGCTCCAACCTTGTTTGTTAGTGCACATTGTTGTTGTCCTATCATTGTTGTTATCCCATCATGTTGTTGTCCCATTGTGTTGTTGTCCCATTTTTGCTGCTATGACTGCACCCAACACACAGCAATACTAGCCCTCTAGCAACCAGCCTTGAAGAGGTTCCTCCCATGCCACATTATCCTTTCAACACAACCATGGAATAACTCCAACAGCTTGCTATGGCCTGCGGCCTAGCTTGTTGTAGCTTTCAGCCTCTTCAACGTGCCCAAACAGCCACTCAAATTCCAGCGTTTAGCTTCCCTCTACTTGGCCTAGTAGCCTGACCTCTCGGCCCTAGATCCTTGGTCCTTCATCCATCAATTCAGTCACTTGAAGTGACCTGCGGCTAGGGCTTGGACAGACCTACAATTAGGGTTGAGCAGACTTGTGGTTAGGGCAGATTATACCTGCATATAAGGGCAGTGAGTAGGGCCTCCTCCATCGTGTTATTTCTCCATCCTTGGACTGCGACTAGGCTCCTTTATGCAGTGTATATAAGTAGGGGTCTCCTCCCTTGAATTCTTGCTAGATCATCCTCCTTAGGACTGTGTTAGGGCATCCTCCTTAAGATTGTGTTAGGGCATCCTACTTAGGACTGTGTTAGGGCTTGTATAGACCAGCATATGGGGCAGTGTGTAACCTTCCTTCTTGACTGCATCTAGGTCTCATACTAGGGCTCCTTACCTTCTGCATTTAGGGCTTCCTCTCTTAGATTTCTCTTCCACTAAAACCCAGAACAAGTAGAGAGAAATCAAGAGTGAAGTGTGTGTAGAAATGACTATCAAGTCATCTCTTTTTATACTAAGACGTTGAGCACATGTATGGGTTATTTGGTTGTTGGCCGGCCTTAACGAATTGTCTTATAACACAAATAAATTCATAACTCCATGAATACTTATCGAAATCGGATGATCTTTAGATGAATCCTACACCTCCCGATGAGAGGAGTCCAAGAAAAATATCAGCTGCCATAAATAAGATGACCCACATGGAGTTTGGCCCTAGATGCCAATTTTAACACTCCATCTCAACTTGGGAGAACTCCATCTGCCAGACTGTACTATCTCTGCCATCAATGCCCTGCTCTGCTCTGCTCTGTTGAACCATGAAAAAGAAGAATTGATCGAAAATGTCTCATACCATTCTCTACTGACCCGAAGTCAGTTCCATACGAAGAGAGTGTGTCATACCACTCTTATTGATCCCAGATCAGTTCCAAGAGAATGAGTCATATCACTCTTACTGAACAGAAGTCAGTTCCAATTGATCCTAGATCAATATCAAAAGAGAGTCTCAAATCACTCATATTGATCCCACATCAGTTTCATTGATCCCAAATCAATATCAAAAGAGAGTGTCTCAAACCACTCATACTGATCCCAGATCAATATCAAAAGAGAGTGTCTCAAACCACTCATACTGATCCTAGATCAGTTTCATTGATCCCAGATCAATATCAAAAGAGACTGTTTCAAACCACTCATACTGATCCCAGATCAATGGAGGTCATCCTAGCATAGGGAGTACGGTAGATACAACGATGCATCCATCAATAGTACTACTATGGTCCCTAACCCCATTTCCCCACTTATTGGCACATGAGAGGTACTTCCCATGAGTCCCAGACTGCATGGGTAGGATGCCTCAACAAGAGAACCACTCATCCTATCCATAAGTCACCACGGGGTATCACAGGGGAAGGTTGAACCATTCACCCTGTACACAGCACACCATTAGGGGAGAGTGAGTCACCGTATGGTCGCTTGTTGCTCCAAGAAGTACCCCAAGCCCCTTGGAGCTCCCAGAGCTCAATGCATGCATCATGTAGGACCCTCATAAGAGGGTTTCTCAACGACTCAAAGTCATTCGGGAAAGTCACAACTTTGACCTTTCCCCGGGGCTTTGACCGAATGTCAGCGACCTGTACATCAGTCTCAATGTGATGGAGCCTTCTCACTCATCGATGTACCATATCCCAGATAAGGTAGTATTTGATGTCTATATATTGGAGAAATTATAGAATACAAGATTCCTCAACAATCGAATCGCCCCCTGGTTGACACAAAAGATCACGGTGGTATCCATCATGTGTACAAACAGCTCACTATGAGCTTCCACAACCAGGCAGCTTCACACAAGGTCATACTCGTAGCTATGTATTCGGTCTCAGCGGTGCTCAAAGCGACCGTCTTCTGCTTCCTGCTCATCCAGGATATCGAGCAGAACCCAAAGAGAATCAGCACCCAGAAGTGCTCTTGGGATCCTCCACACTGCTTACCCAGTAGTCATGCAGCTTCACATTTTCGGCAGTGTATCTCAATCCATGAGAGATTGTGCCCTAGAGATATCTTGGAAGATTCTTGGCATCAATTCAGTGAGGCTCAACCAAATATGAACCCAACATGCTAACTGCAAAACATATATCCTGACGGGAGTTCACCAAGAACATCAATGCTAGTATGAGTTTGTGAAACTCAGAGGCATTTCCCAAAACAGGTCCAGTATCCTTACCACATAACTTCTAAAAGTTAAGAACCATCGAGGTAGTTGCGGGTTTGCAGTTCACCATTCCATTTCTGGAATCCAACTCCCTCTTGCTTTTGCAAATGAGTGGATCTACACCTGTCAGAAAGAGGTGTCGGTATGAGAGGTCTATCATCCACAACCTTCAAGCAATGGTTTGGATCGGCTTCACTCCTAGTGAATCTCACCTTCATTAGACAACTATCAATCCTCTCATATTAAGCCCAGGGTGTTTTGCTTCAAGCCATGGAGGGCTTTCTTCCACCTGCATACATGAGATTCCCAATCATGAATCTCAAACCCCTTGGGTTGTTCCAAACCTGTGGACCTGCTACATGAGGGGAATGGTCCCCTTGCAAGATTTTCCTTCGATACATCTCAGACATGTACCTTCATGCTCTTTTTGAATTCATGCATCCATGTCACAAGCGGACTCACATCGGGTAGGGCCCCATAATAAGTAGACCTCTGGTGCTATAAACTAGATGTGTCAACTGACATGGTCCCTAATGGACCATCCTGCAATTTGATGCAAATTGCCAACCCTAAACCCATGAGTAAAAGCATCTTTGAAAAATTCCATTTTCAAACACGTACCTTTCCATTGATGAATGCCACCGTGAAACCTTTGACTTCCATTGCCGAAATGGACACCAGGTTCTTTTTGCGATCAAGTACATAAAGAGATTCTCGTAAATGAATCGAGTTACTCTCATTCAATTGAGGGGTAGCATTCCCTACACCCTTTCCGGGATAGGTGGCATCGATTCCAAGTATAATCCCATGATTGTTTCCATCTCTATTGAATTAGAGAGAGCACCCTTTTATCCAATGAAGTGCCTTGAAGCATTGGGGTTCCTTGCTTTCTTTGAAGAGTCAGTCGTTTCCTTGATGACCTGCATTCCTTCGATCATTGAAGATGTCCCTGGAATGATTGTTATCATCATCAAGTGATGTGTCCCTACCATTCGAACACTCAGCATAATGGCCGCACTTATCACAAACTAGGCACCTTCCTTTCCTTCCACCCTTAGACCTAGACTTCCCATTGAAGTGATCTTTAGGTAGCCATCAGAAACTTCTGTTGCGCCATTCTGATAATAATATTCTCTGCTTCGACTTCACACCTGGTGAATTTGAAGAGGCATGAGGAATCATTGATCCTTTTGTCCTTTCCCAACTGTCTTCGGTGATTGCTCTTTCACTATTGCTTGGGCTTTGTCTTCACCTCAGCTCTGATACCATGTTAATTTTAGGTATGTTCTATGCTTAGAGCAATTTATTTCTATTTTCACAGTTAGCTCAATATCTTTTCCAGATTAGCAATCCCATTAGCATTAAAGTAAATTGCAAGTAGAACATAAACATAGATCGCAGAAGACAAGCCAAGACAAGAGGACACAAGATGTGACGCTAGCCAAGGACAAACCCCAATGTGGGGAAACCCCTGATCAATTCTTCTTATATGTTCTTTAATAGTTCAGCAGAGAGAGAGAGAGAGTGTACATTTACAACAGAAGTCAACACTTTGACTTATCTTAAATAAGAGCATAGATCATCTCTAAGTAGATGATACATGAGGTAGCTGAACTCAGTTGAAGACACGCTGCTTCAACTGATTCTCCCAGGTGACTCCATCACCATGCATTGGGCTACACCTTGTCATCATGTTGCACTTGCACCTCACTGTGTTGCATCGTGTTGCACCCATCATCACTATGTTGGAGTTCATTACCACGCTGCACACATCATAATGTTGCACCTTCTAGTACTGCAACATCTTGTTGTACCTTATCGTCTTGCTACACTCACCAGTGCTACCTCATCCTGTACCTTACTGTGCCCATCATGCTGCATCTCATTGTAGCATTTAATATCACTGTATTATGCTAGCAAGTGATGCACACAACTTGCTACACTTCACATTGTCATGATGCCCATCATTGTGCTATAGCACTTCACATCATATTGCTAATACTACTGCACCATGGTTGCTTGTTGTCCTTCTTCTTGTTGTTGTCCCATTGTGCCATCATTGCACTATGCCATTATACTACTAGCACTGTTGTCCCAATGTTAGTGACATTGCTATTCCATGTTTGCATTTAATATCACTATACTATGCTAGCAAGTAATGCACACAACATGCTACACTTCACATTGTCATGATGCCCATCATTGTGTTGTAGCACTTCACATCATACTGCTCATACTGCTGCACCATGATTGCTTGTTGTCCTTCCTGTTGTTGTTGTCCCATTGTGCCATCATTGCACTATGCCATTATACTACAGTTTACTACTAGCACTGTTGTCCCAAAGTTAGTGACATTGCTATTCCATGTTTGCCAAAATACTATTCCATGTAATTGGGCAACCTTTATCAACAACAGTCTTCACACTTTGGCATGCTACTCCAACCTTGTTTGTTAGTGCACATTGTTGTTGTCCCATCATTGTTCTATCCCAACATGTTGTTGTCCCATTGTTGTTGTTGTCCCATTATGTTGTTGTCCCATTGTTGCTGCTGTGACTGCACCCAACACACAACAATACTAGTCCTCTAGCGGCCAGCCTTGAA
>APFE030167773.1:0-41855 GCA_000404065.3 Pinus taeda
CTCTTTCTTCTGGGAAAAACCACAACTATTTCAAGCAAGCAGAGCAAGCCTAATACTATAGATAGAGAGTTCAAAAAGGCCTTTTAGCCTTGCCTTGAAAATGGTGGGGGAGGGGAGAGGGCTCATTCCTCCAGTATAATGAATTGATCCACACTGGGCTATGATAAGAATCACTCTCCACTCCTCTCTTCAACTCCAAGATAGTAGTGAAGTAATCCCAAATCTGTCATCTTAAAACCTGCTTGTAACTCCTTTTTCACCTGTGCAATATGATCATCATGGTTTCCAGTAATGATCAAATCATCTACATACATAACAAGAATTACCAGATATTTTCCTTGTTGTCGCACATACAAAGTATCATCAGATTCACTTCGTTGAAAATCAACTTTCTTAAGGTATTCATCCATCTTTGCATACCAAGCTCGGGGAGCTTGTTTTAATCCATATAAAGCCTTGATCAATTTGCAGACTTTATGTTCTTGTCCTTCAACTTCAAAACCAGGTGGTTGAGTCATATACACTTCCTCCTGTAAATCCCCATTGAGAAAAGCACTTTTCACATCCATTTGATGAAGTTTCCATCCTTTTTGAGCGGCCAATGCAAGTGTTAATCGTATGGTGTTCCATTTTGCTGTTGGAGCAAAAGTTTCTTCATAATCAATGCCTTCCTGCTGCGCAAAACCTTTTGCGACAAGTCGAGCTTTATACTTGTCAAGTTCTCCCTTTTGATTACACTTAATTCTGTAAACCCATTTGCATCCTATGGGTTTAACATTTGCTGGACAATCAACAAGTTTCCAAGTGTTGTTATCAATTACTGCTTGATATTCTTCAACCATAGCCTGTTTCCACTCTTTATGTTTTACTGCCTCTTTGTATGTGAAAGGTTTAGTAAAATCATTTGCTATCAAGGAAAAATTGCCTTCACTTCTATGTGCTCTTTTGGTGCTAGTTTTATTCTGTTCATCAGGCTTTACATCTTTCAAAAGTTGAACTGCCCATTTCGGAAGTTGGTGCTCACTTGTTTGTGCTTCTGTAAAGTCCCCATCATTGTAAAGAGGATTAATATAAACTGATGTGCGTCGTTCAGGTGAAAAATGTGGAGAATCACTGTCAGAAGAACTTCTGCTGCTTGGAGATGCGGATGAACTGCTTGAAGACCCAGTTGATGGTGTTGATGTAGATGACTCATATTCAGAGGAAGGAAAATCAAGTTCATACCAATTTGGTGAAGTTGGTTGACTTTGCTTTTTATCATTTCTTTTACTTCCCTTAGATTCTAACTTGTGAAGAAGATTTTCAATTTCTTCAGCACTCTTACTCTCTGTTTCATCAAAAATGACATCCCTGCTCACAATGAATTTTCTGTTGGTCAAAAGACGATACCCTTTCTTCTCATCAGAATAGCCAATCATTGTGCATTTTAAACTTCTCGAGTCAAGCTTAGTTCATTTTTCTTTTGGAACTAAGGCATAAAACACTGACCCAAAAACTCTAAGATGTTTAACTCGAGGTTTGAAACCAAACCAAGCTTCATAAGGTGTGATTCTGTCTAGAGAAGTAGTTGGAGATCTGTTTCTTAAGTAGACAGCTGTATGTATTGCTTCCGCCCAATATGTTGGACTTAACCTCTTGAATGTTAACATGGATCTCACCATTCCTAACAAAGTGCGATTCATTCTTTCGACTACTCCATTTTGCTGTGGAGTGTAAACATTAGTGAGATGTTGTCTTATGCCATTTTCACAGCAATAAGTTTTGAATTCATTTGAAGTGAATTCTCCCCCATTATCTGTCCTGAGAGTACCTATCTTTTCTTTGACTTCATTTTCAACAAGTTGGCGAAAATTTTTAAACTTATCAAATGCTTCTGACTTGTTCTTCAAGAATTAAACCCAAGTCATTCTGCTGAAATCATCAATGAATAGTAAGAAATACTTGCAACCACCAAATGAAGTTTGTAGTGGACCACAAACATCACTGTGAACTAGTTGTAGCCGCCTGTTTGCACACCATGAACTTGTTGGAAAACTTTCTCGATTTTGTTTGCCATAAATGCAAGCTTCACATTTTTCATTTTCCCTTTTGAATGTGGGAAGTCCTTTAACCATTCCTTGTTTCTGCAATTGAGAAAGACTCTCAAAATTAAAATGTCCATATCTTACATGCCATAGTATTATAGGTGAAATACCTCTTGTCACTGCCCCTGCAAAATCAGAATGCCTTGGAATAACTGTCCCTTTCATCCGTAACAGTTTTCCATCTTCATAACCGGTCATGAATGTTTTCAAGTTCTGTTTCATTGAATTAATCTTCACTAAACCATCTTCCATAATCACCTGATGTCCCGCTTGTCGAATCGTGACTAAGGAGAGCAAATTTTTCTTGAAATTGGGTACATACCATACATTGGAAATCATTTTTTTCGCCAATGTCAGGGAGAAAAACTTTTACTACTCCTTTTCCATAAGGAGTATGTTTTGTATCATCAGCAAGAAAAATTGAATTAAGTTGGCATTCTTGAAAATTCCAGAAAAAATCACGTCGACAAGTCATGTGCTGAGTTGCCCCGGAATCCAAGATCCAGGCATCTTCATAGTCACTTCTAATATGAGATGAAATTTGTGATGCTGGTGAGGAAGTAAAAACATATTCTGAACTATCTTCATCTTGATCATTTGCAAATTGTGCTGAATGCTACTGAAACTTGGGAATTTTATTAAGTGATGTTCGACAATCTTCAGCATAATGGCCAACTTTGTTACATCGTCGACACACAATTTGACTTAAGTCTCTTCCTCTTCCTGAAGATTGTCCTCTGCCTCTGCTTTGACTTCGATTTTGAGATCGTCCTCTACCTTGATTATTATATCCTTGTTCTTGAAAATTGCCTCTTCCTTGGTTGTTTCCTCTTCCTTGAAAATTATTTCTTCCTCCTCTGTTAAAATTGTTGCCTTTGCTTAGGCTTCGACCTCAATTATGTGCTGCTTGATTCTGATTCCCTCTGCCTCTTCCTCTAGAACTATCTGCGGATGATTTACTAGTGCTAGCCTCTGTGAGAAAAACATCTTCACCGACTTTCTTCTTCTTCCCAAAAGTTTTATCATGTTGACTTAACATTTCACAAAGTTCATCAAACTTTAGTTTTTCTAATTTCCCAGTTACTTGCAAAGTCTCTAAAAAATGCGTATAGGAAGAAGGAAGCCCAGCAATTACAATTGTGACCATAAAGCTATCATCAATTGCGGGAAAACCAGCATTAACAATCTCTTGCTTGATATTCTTAAGTCTTGAGAGATATTCAAGAACATCACCGCCTTCAGTTAATTTTTGTTGCAACAATTTTAATTGTAGATCAACCTTCAATCAAAGAGGCCTTTAAAAGTTTTCAAGGCAGTCCATGCATCTGTGGCATTCTCTATATGTACATACATTTCATCATTCACAGACGATTTAATAAGAGCTAAGGCTTTACCATTCTTGATTTCCCATTTTGCCAGTGCATCTACATTTGTGGGTTTATTCGGCTTAACATCCCCATCACATATTCCTTGCCATAATTAATTATAAATGAGTGTGCTTTCGATGAGTCGATGCCATGTTTTATAAGATTTGGTGCCTTCTAGTTTGTCGGAATAAGAAAATAAGTTAATCAACTTAGACATTTTGGCGTTGAAGAGACGCACCAAGAAGCAGAACAGAAAGGACAAGATAGTCAGCACAACACACCACGCAAAAAACACGATCTATCGGGGCTTGGCCTTGACCCTCGAATAGTCGTCAAAATAGGAGAATATTGACTGAGCTTTGCACTTGGCTCTAGTCAATTTCTCAAATTTTTACAGGGAAACTTTCAAAATTTGAATTTTTACAATGGTGCTTTGCACAATCTGGTAAAAAAAAAATTACCCCCCCTCAAAGTAAAATTACTTTGAGTTACAAATATGATGATCCCAATTAAAAAATAGCTTCTTGAAAACAAATTATCAAACACACCTTATCTCTCCAAGTTACAAATAAAACTCCTTATTACTCCAAAAAATTTCAAAACATCACCCTTATTACTCCAATTACATAAAATGATTATACGCATCTCACCCAATTACAAATTACAAACTATATATTACAAAACCTTATCTCTCCAAATTACAAACTATTAAAAAAAAAATTATGATTCACCTTATTTCCCATTAAAAAAACTTTATTATTCACCTTATCCCTCCATTAAGGTTACTCTCTTTTCTTTTTAAAATGAATTTCACGTGAATTTCAAAACTATGAATATACTTTGAAAGCATATATCATGATTTTTTTTAAAAAGCACATCCTTTAACCATTTTAAACTCACTTACGCTGGCTTTTAAAAAAACCACGTTGGTTTGCTTTGCTGGCTTTAAAAAAAAACACGCTGGTTTGCTGAAGTACCCCGGGAACATGGCAGAGGACCAAAAGCGAGTAAATTTAAGTGAAGTACCAAGACTTTTTCATGAAATGGACTTGTTACTTGCTGAGATTTTGAAGAAAGGAAATGGTGAATCATCAAAGAAACTGGACTTGAGTCCTAAATTGGATCCCCTTCTTATCCGGGCAATTGATGATCTGCAACAAATTAAAATCGAAGTGATCGGGGAAAAAAATGAGGCCACACGTTAGATATCCTGTAAAAGCTCTAAAGCAAACCGGCACAGTGTAAATGTAAAAGCCCCGGTGTTTTGCAATTAGTTGAGACTATAGCTCAGCCCCGATGTTGTGCAATCAGTTGAGACTGTAGCTCAGACACTGGGCGGGACGAACAGCACTCGAAAATGGTCGCGGTGGGGTGCGTATTTCGCCTCTACCGTTGCGATTCCTCATCGTATCCACCTGTAGTTCAACAGTCCACCTCGTCTTCCTGTGCTTCACAGATTTCTCGGTCTCGGTGTTCTTTACACAACACTAAACAGATAAGTTGGATTTCTCTCCACGCTATCCCAACCAGTCAACAGAGCAACATGAGTTTGGATTTAAACAGTTTGCAGCTCTCCACGCTGTTTAAACAAAATCAATGCTATTTGAAACATAACAATTTTCAATTGAATTCCAACGGAGATTTAAAACATAGCTCTACGCCCTCTTACATTCAACTTACAAATTTGAATTGGTTTTCAATAGCCTCAAAAAAATTGATTTACAGATTTGAAAAATCTAAAATAAATAAATTTTTTCTCTTTTGAACAAAATTTTGACAAATTTCATACCAATTACTGAGCACTTCAATGGAGTTGAGTTTTTCCAGGATCTGATAGAGCTGGAATCTCCTCCTCAAATCAACTGCTAGAATCTCCTTCTAAAATCAACTGCAGCATTACCATAGATCTGATACCACAATAATGGCAGAAGTGTCCTCAGACACATAATTTTATTAATCAGAAAAAAATAATTACATAATTGATTTGCAAGAGCTTACACCCGAACAACCAAAACTCCTTGCAATGACTATTTATAAGCTCCATTGTCCTAACTACCTCTAATTATGGATCACTTATAATAACAATGTCATTCAACAATAATCTATTCAAACCAACTACTAACTAAACTCCTATAAATAGAGCCTAAGATACGACACATTTGGAGAGTCTATCTAGTTAACAACAATATGCTAATTCTAAAAGTCTCCATTAAATAATTAAACATTCTAGAATAATAATTATTAATTTAATATCTTAAATTAATAATTATTTTATTCTAATTCTAATTTTATAACCTATGATAAAAGTGTATTTTTGGATCATCTAACAATCGTTGTTCAATTACAGGGTAACCGTGTTGTAACATTCATAAACTGGTATCACTGTATTTATCGATGGTTTACATTTAATTTCAATTGTTGTTCAACTAATATTGTTGTTCCATTACGAATTACAATTGTTATTCTTTATAACTAAGATTGATATCTGTGGTATAGAAATCAGATTACCGTTTTTCCCCATACTAAGGCGTGCCATGTGTGTCATTTATCTTGGCTTATCATGCATTTACATTTGGCTCTAAGTGCTATTCTATATTTCATTGTTAATCAGTTGTCGTTCTATTTCTGTGAGCTATCTGAGTTATCCTTAGAGTAAAGATTGCTATCTGATATCTGTAGGATACGATTGCTGCACTAATTTCTGAAGATTAAGGTGTCGCTGTTTATAATAATTAGTTGCTGTTACATTTTCTAGTTGTTGTTCTGTTTCTTAGTTGCTGTTCCATTTCCTAGTTGATGTTCCATTTCTTGTTATTTGCGTTATCATTGCTTTGGTGTGCAGAACGATCTGAAACTTTATTGGGCGTTGACATTTTCTGTCTAGTCCCCAGATTGATGATCTGTTCCTTGATTATCTTTAGATACATCAGTTTACAGAGGGATGAGTTACTGTTACTAGACCCTTGACTGATAAATTGCTTAGTTTTCTGAATGCATGATTTCAGCCTTAAAGTTCTTTGCAGTAAGTAGATCTTGTTTTGAGTATCCATTTACCTTTGTATTTTGAGCACTATACTACTAGCATTACTCTGACAAATGACAGCCTCAAACAGAGTACACTCTTTGAGATAGCACATCATTTCTAGATTGATAAGTTAATGTGAGGTAAGTAAAAGTGAGAAAGACCCTTTTTACGGCCTGTCAGATGGATGTATTTGTCAAGACAGTAATACCAGGCCCTTGGAGCTTGTTTTAGACCATAGAGAGCCTTTCTAAGTGTGCATGCAAGTTCTGGATCATTTCCAAGGATGAATCTATTTGGTTGCTCAAGATATACTTCTTCTTCTATGTCCCCATTAAGAAAAGCAGATTTTACATCCATTTGGTATACTTTGAATTTCTGAAAACTAGAAAGAGCAAGGAACATTCTTATGGCTTCAATTCTAGCAATAGGTGCAAAAGTTTCTTCAGAATCTATACCTTCTTATTGAGCATATCCTTTACAAACAAGTCTGGCCTTATTTCTAATAACTTCACCATTTTCATTCAGCTTGTTTTTGAATATCCATTTGGTTCCTATGATATTCTTATCATGAGGTTTAGGAACTAATTCCCAAGTATTATTCTTTTCAATTTGCTCAAGTTCTTCATTCATGGCCTGACCGAACATTCATCTTTCCAAGCTTTTGTAATAGTTCTTCTTGTCTGCACACCTGTCTCTTTCTGTCCCAAAATTTGAGTCTCTGGATGAGTTTTCTAAACATGCCTGGATGGAGTCTTTTCTTCTACCGTTATCTGTTCTTCTGATGCTTCATTGGTTTCTTCTTCAGAATTAGTCTGATTTCATGTGGAAGGATAATCCTCATATTCTCCACAATCTTCAACTTTTACCTGCTTTGGATTTTTTCATGCTTCATCAACCACAACATCAATACTTTCAATAATTTTCCCAAGTCTTTTATTATAACACTTATATCCTTTACTTTGGGAAGAGTAACCAAGGAGAACTCCTTCATCTGCTCTGGGTTCAAACTTGCCAATTTTTTCATCGGTGCTTTTGATGTAACATTTGCTTCCAAAAACGTTGAAGTATTTTACGGTAGGAGTCTTACTATACCAAAGTTCATGTGGAGTTTGAGTGATGTTTACTGAACATTTGCTTTGTTGAGAATAGTGACAACAGTGAATGCAGCTTCACCCCAGAAGGTTGCAAAATTTCCAGACTCGTCTAGCATAGCACGAGCCATTTGTTGAATAGTTTTGTTCATCCTTTCTACCACTCTGTTTTGTTGAGGAGTACTTGCAGTGGATAATTTCATTTTTATTCCATGTTCTTCACAAGAGTCAAAGAATTCATCCGAGGTAAATTACCCTCCTCGATCAGATCTGAGACATTTGATTTTGTGATCTAATTCATTTTCAACCAGGGCTTTGAAGGCTTTGAATTTTTCAAATGCTTTATCTTTATGCTTTAGAAGCCCTATCCAACACATTCTAGAAAAATCATCAATGAACAATATAAAGTATTCCTCTCCACGAGGTGACTTTTTCCTTGATGGACCACATAAATCAGTATGAACAAGTTCAAGATTTTTACTAGCTAATCCTTTCTTTTCAGGGAATTGTGACCTGGTTTTATTACCAAATTGACATGATTTTCATATTGTATTTTTTGGAACGCTGATATCAGGAAGATCACGAACAACCTGGAATTTGTTTGCTTTTCTTATTTGAGAGAAGCTTAGATGCCCCAATCTTCTGTGTCATAGCCAGTGTTCATCATTTTTGCTTAGATAGCATTTTTGTTGTCCTCCCTTGAGTATATATAATTTGTTTTGAGTACTTATACCTTTGATGATAGTTTCTTCTGTATCAATCTCATGAAAAACACATCCATTTGATCGAAATAGTACTTCATTTCCTTGATCACACATTTTCCTGACACTCAACAGGTTATGCTTTAGACCATCAACATACATAACATTCTCAGCTTTAACTTTTTCTTTTAACAAAACAGAAGCTTTACCTTCTATGACAGCAGAATTGTCATTTCCAAATGAGACCTTCTTTTCCTTTTCTAAGGCATTATATGACTGAAGTTTTTCTTTATCACCTGTCATGTGTTTCGATCATCCACTGTCGATGTACCACTGATTTTCTTGTCCTTCTGCATATAGGGATATACCACATCTTTCTGTTTTTGGTTCTTTCTTTCTCCATATTTTGGGATTTAATGAAGTGTGATCCTTCTATGATTTTTTCTGAAATTTACTCCTGCATTCAGATTCTTCGTGACCAAAGTTGTTGCAGATAGGGCATTCTATTTCATTTTCAAGAAGAGAAAAGTTATTCTAGGTCTGTTTCATGATACCTGTCGCATTCCTTTGATTTCATGACTCTCTATTCATGATGGTCTTGTAAGCAATACATTGAGTAGCTTTGTGTCCAAAGTTATGACATGAAAAACATTGGCCATTAAAGAAGTTACTGTGATTATCGAATCTACTGACCTGGTGATTGTAGTTGCCATTGATATTCATTCTTGAAGTAGATTGAGTACGATTTACCTGAGGTTTGTAGCTTCTGCTCATCCTTGAAGTAAGTTGAGCTTGATTTACCTCGTGATCTGCTTTATGCCTTTGTTGTTGATTGCATCAAGATAGCTTTTAGTGGAGGTTAACGACTTCTTTGCTTGGGATGCTTATTAAGTATATCCAATACTTGTCTTTATCAAAGGAGAACGCTACACTTTGATAATTTCATTTAAGGTTTTTGATCCTTTACTAAATCTAAGATTGAGAGCTTTTGTTTTCTCAATATCCTTTCTTAGACCCACAATTTCGTATTCTAGTTTTTCATTGTGTTTTTCTCTTTCAACAAGTTGGAATGTCAGAGTATCTATAATCATATTCTTTTCTTCTAAATAGATTTTGAGTTTAGATATTTCTTCATAAAGGTCATCTTCATCTAAAGCATCTAAGAAATCATCATCTTCAAAAGCCATTAGAAGTCTATATTCATTACTATTTTCATCTTCATCACTATTTGATAAACCATCGCTATCTTCATGAGTATAGTAGCTCTTCTTACTTACACTTTGTTTTCTATTCCATTTTGTTGATTCCTTACCTTTATCAATCTTATCCTTATGAGGACATTTGGTAGCATAATGACTGACTCTTCCACAAGCAAAAAATTTGAAAGGTAGTTTACCTCTGAATCTCCCAGAACCCCGTTGAAGGTTCTTGACAAAGTTTTCTTCTTCCTCTCTTTCTAAAATATGTCCTGATTCATTGAGTTCTTCTCTTCCTAAAGATTTGAATGTGGCTTCTCTCATATCTAATGGACCTCCTTTTCTCATTTCAAAAGTAGTTAAGATTCCGTGCAGCTTTGTCATAGTAATAGTCTGAAGATCCTACTTTTCTTCTATGGAAAATACTTTTGATTCAAAATTAGTAGACAAGGATATTAAAACCTTTTCAACTAAGGTAACTTCTTTTATATCTTCACACAAGTTCTTCATGCAATTAACAATCTCATCTATACATAAGAAGTAATTAGCGATACTTTCATCATTGTGCATTTTGAGAGTTTCATATTGAATTCTGAGAGATTGCAGTTTTGCACGTTTTACTTGATTGTCTCCTTCATAGCTGAGAACGATCTTGTCCCATATTTCTTTGGTAGTTTTGAGCTGCATAACTTTGACAAATTCTGATTGTGACATACTTCCCAATAATGTATTGACAGCCTTGGCATTGGTTTCATATTTCTTTTTACCTGCCATATCGGCAGGAATTGCTGATGGAAATGTATATCCTCCTTCCACGATTTACTAGACATCTATTCTAAGAGATTGAAGATAGGTTGTGGTTCTTACCTTCCAATAAATGAAGTTTCTCTCATCAAATATTGGTGGTTTAATGGATCCCTCTCTTTCGTAGTGACTCATGATGATAGATCTTCCTTCAAGCGATAAAGCCTCTTCTGAAGGACTTGCTCTGTTACCAATTGTTGGAAATAATACTGGAAGAGGGGGGTGGGAATCAGTATTAGCAAGTCAATAATATTTCATTTCTATAATCATATTCATGTATGCTACTTCAATGATGGAACTTGCGTGTATATGCAACTGTATTTAAGGCAAGTAGTGTATATCCTGCAAGCTTATGATTCAATTAAGTTATCATATGTTGATCTCTAATTGGTGCATCATAACCATATAAACAGTAATGAGGTGTAGTGAAACAGAAAAGACAATCACACACACATGAACACAAGATATAAGGTGGAAACCCAATGTGGGTGAAAAGCACCTACTGCAATCGTCTCTATCTTCTTTTAATAAGAAACTTCTTTTTACAATTGTTGTACTGGTGCAGTCTTATACCAGTACACAGGCTTCTACCTGTAGAAGGCTACAACCTTCTCTTGTTCTCTAGCTTCTCCTAGAAGGGAGCTACAACCCCCTAGCTCTTGTACTAGCTTATATGTTTACTAGTACATAGGTGTAGGCCTACAGAGGGCTACAACCTTCTCTTTTCTTCCACGGTCCATGTTTCATAAATTTTCAGAGTGGATCCATCTATAACATCATTCAAACATAAAATACATCTGCATCAATCAATATCCTTTTCACCAACCACAACTAAATCAATCAATCACATTTCAGAATGTTGTAACTAGATATCAGTAACCAGAAAATAGTAACCAGAACCCAAAACACTGTAACAACAACCAAAAGTGTCTAAAGCATATTTTATGAGATATACACTACTTCAATGTGTTGAACCTGCGAGCATACACACCTTTCTCAAGGTGAACCTGTATACAGATCTACAAATCAAATTTAAGATGTATACGTTGTTTTTATATGTAGAACTAGCGTGTATACGTGCCTTTTCTAAAGTGAACCTGTGTATAGATCTATAAATGATGATTTAATATTTACAAAATTCCAGACTTCAGTTATACCCAAATCATCATATTTATAGTCTACAACATGCACCATTTATTCAGATAAAAGATCAAAACACACAAAGATACTTCACTTCAAGCCTTAAGATCTTAACCCGTCATTAGATCTTATCAAGCGCTAAGGTTCATCCTTGATTTAGATCCAGTTGTGCACCATAACCCAATAACCTGTATTCTAGATGTTGCTCTTCATTAGATATTCAATACATGAGTGCCTTTTCCTATTGATCTTCTCCTCCTTTTATAGTCTTAGGCCTTACTCAATACCATGGACCAAAACCACTTAGAACCAATACCTTGGACCAAATACTTGGGGTCAACACTTTGGACAGGATACCTTGGACCAATACCATGGATCAAAATACCATGGACCAAGTACCAAGGATCAAAACTAAGTTTTCCAACATGTATGCGCCTTTCCTTCCGTGAAAGTGTGTGTATGCTATACGTGCCTTTTGGTCCGTGAACCCGTGTGTACACGCAGCTTGGTCAATGGGGAACTTGCGTATACCTCTCTTTCTTCATTCTCTAAGTCTGAAATGTGATCTCTCATCTGAGTGAGTTTCCATCAAGGACAACACCTGTGTCATAGTGCCAAATCTGTGTCATAATGCCAACAATCCATACCTAACCCCCAAGGTTAAAACTTATTCTAATATTTCCACCATATTTTTCTAATAAATAACTTTCCAATGAAATAATTTTATCTCATTCCAAGCTCGATGAATAATTTTTTTCTCACTAGAATATTTTCCTTGCATGTGCCACATCAGCATCCATACTAAGCCACGTGGCATACACATGGAGAATCTGCCCATGTGTCAACATCACATTGATCATTGTATGTAACCACATCAACCAAATGATCCATTGTGGTCATGTTGGCTCCCTGCCCCACCAACAAAACATCACCAAGTAACTAATTATTTGCATTCTTCGTGACTTGATACTAGATTGTTAGTTGACAAAACCAAATTTTTTTGTCATCTTTTATTTTTTTTTACCGTGCTAATAACACTCACAATGATTCCTTTCTTACTATCCCAACACCCATTAACTTGATCCAATGACAGATTGTTAATTTATGGAAACACCACTTTCTCGTCCTCTACTACTTGTGTCTAATAGACCACTAAACTCTCAACCACTAGGAAATACCACATTGTTTTGCTCAAGGTTCGATCAATGGAAGACAGCTAACACACTAATATGTCAATAGTTGGGCAACGAAAATATAAATGAGTTACCAACTCTGAATACCAGATAGTCTAATATCCCAGGTGCCACCTACCACATGGCCACCATCTTAGCATTATGCCAATACTATATTCCACATTACTTCTTCTTTGGCTTCCACAACGACACCAATGCACACTTTGATCCCTTTCATTCCACCATATACTCTTTACAAGTCGACATTACACATGGATCCATGTCAATGTGCCACATCAATACTCCTCAACACACCAAGTCATCTCGTTTTGGTCCACTTGCCACATTGGTTGACACATGGTAACCTAAAACGACTTGTGACCTACACGTCTTTACCTCACTAGTGCATGTAGGAAAACCCATTCTTGATGAGAGTCATATCACATCCCATCCCCCATATAATAGGACATACAACAAGTTCTCCAATAAGTTTTTCTCGACATTCTGATTGGTCAAAATGTGATACTCATTTCACTAATAGGATTTTTCTTTTAGATTACCGACAAACATACCTTCCATCACATCTTGCTTTTATCTGTTGGCTTACCAGGTCCTTAGTAAAATACAATAATTTATTCACCCTAGCTACACCTCGACTCGATCAAAAAACATAAACCTATAGGAAAAACTTCTAATATTCAATGAATTTATCTAGATCATCAATATTGGGATTTTTTCTATGACCATTTCCTAGAGATATTCTAACAACCAACATCTTGACACCTCAATAAATTATACATGATAACTCAAAGATAATAAATTCCCCATTAGTTGACTCACATTTGTCAAGTCATATCAGTTTTAGGAGTTCACATTGCCACTATACATGTGTCTCTCAATACTTCAATACCTAATATCCATCCTCCCAATAATGGGCCCATCAACTATTCTCTAGGTGTTAGAAAATCATCAACGCAAAAATAGTTTCGTATATAGATAATTACTTTTGATTATTTTATCTTTATGTTCTTCTTTTCTTTTTAGTTCATCAAGCAATTACCAAAAAAATAACACAAATACACTAGTTGTAGGTCCACAACTAGGGATAGACCCCTATATAAGGGAAAACCCAACCAAAATTTTTTCCTTCAATACTTTCACGAGATAATCCAAGACTCTTGACCTAAACAAAGAATTCCTACACACCAATTCAACCCTCACTTCCTTCTTGTAGATGATAACCCTTCAATAACATCTTCAACCTAGCAGCAACAACTTGTAGTAGCAGCTTTGACCCAGTAACTGGAAACAATACTAGCTTCGACTAGACAAGAAAAACTTTGATCTTCCTAGATATTCCACTCAAGTGAGAGATTAATGGTCCAAAACTTTGATTTTGATGTCTTCTTCCTTCCTTCGAAATTTCACACCCTTTTCCCAGCTCTTTTCCAACTTTGCACTTCCCAAATTCTTTCTTTTGGATATCGAATTTATTAGAGAGAGCGTGAATCCTCCAAATGAATTCGTACTACCCTGTATATATAGCCTTCTAGTCAGGTCGAATTTCCTTTACTGAAGATGACTTGATATTCTTGAGGCTGACTTAGTGTGGAGGTGACAAATAGCCTATATGAATCAATATTAATTATTTTTACATGATTCAAAATCCCAAGAAGGGTCCCTTTAAATGGATAATAACTCTAATAAATCTGAATAAATCCTAAAAGTCCTAATGGGGACTTTTACCTAAAACATGATGACCCAAGCATGAAACTCGTGGTTTAATAAGTCATTATAATAATAACAAAAATATTTTCTTCATTCTTTTGATAAATACATTTCATTGTGACTCAAATACATTTATGAATACCAAACCTAGTTACATATTTCAACACTCCCTCTTAACTAGGGAGGTATTCATAAGTATAAGGAAGATCTCAAAACACATGAGCCATGAATAATTTAGGCACCACATTGCCATGGAATAGATTGCTGACCAGTGAAATCTATCGAAGGTCCTCCAACAGTTTAGGCACTCATGATGCCATTGACTAGATTCCTGACCAAGGAAATCTAACCGTGTGGGACTAAAGATTTCAGCCTCTCTAGGTACCATCAGAGTTACTTGTTAGCCATCAACCCATGGATCTAGGTGTGTATCCAAGGTCAAAGCTCTATGACGAACTCCACCTTCCCTACTTTGGGATATAGACATCAACACAAAGTGTTGGCCATATGTCCTCCTAAGCATTGTGTATTACACACAAAGCCTCAACACTCTCGATTATTCCAATTGAAAACAAATCCTCCCCGATCAAACAAATCAGTAACAAATATCTTTCGTGTAACAAGCATGCTATAAAACCTTTGATATATTTACCGATACAAACACAACCCCAATCAGTAGTAAACTTTCAAATTTACATAAGTAAACACAAACCTCCGGGGTCTTCCAGGCAATTGATGTTGCTTCTCTATTTATCATAGTAGGACTTCCAAATGAATAATGACAAAATATTCCTTCATAATACATCTTCCTTTCCTATTTCACATGCAACAACATATTCTCAAATATATCCTACTTTTCTTATATCAGCAACTCCTCAAAATGTATTCTCCAATTTCTTCTTTCAAGGTGTCCATCATGACTATGATATGCCCTCCCTCTCAACTAGGACTATTTCTTGCATCCAAGCTCCCTCTTAACTTAGGGATCTCAAATTCTTTTCTATGGCATCAGAGAATATTTCATGGCTTCCATCTTTCTTATGGCCATCATAATTCATTGAACTTTCTTCATCATGCGTATCATATCAGCTTTACTTACGAGCATCTTCACTATCTTGAAGATTATGTACCTACACAACCTAGATAGCTAGTACAAACAATTCTATAGAAGCATGGAGTTGACCACATCATACAATAATGGAAGAACTAGACATTAGACATCAAATACCTAAACTTAGTTAGGGTTACAAAAAACAAGAAACACATACATTTATACTTCAACTACATACCAGGGTTTTTTCATAAACCCTAGGTTTCATCATCAAGACTTCCAATACCTTAATCAGTATAACAACCTTCAGTATATCTAAGGCTTCAATATTTCTTCCAGAAGTGTGAAATACAATTTATTGCAAACCATAAAATAAATTCAAATAAATATAGTTCTAAAACGCATCTTAGCAATTTTAGAACTCATATGTTAGACTTCCACTAGGATTTAGTGTAAGATCCTAGATTTCATACTTGACCCATTAAGCTCCAAAAATCAAAACCAATAACAAGTCAAATTCATATTTCAAAAATATATCATAAATATCAGATTATCATACTTGTCATCACATATTAGAGAATTGAACTTCTACTCATATTTAGTTACAACACCCTACAATTCACAATTACTATCATCCTAGAGAATAAAACTTTGACTAGGGCTTAGTTCCAAACCCTAGGACTCATGACCATCAACAATTAGCCAACACATATATCTAGTGTTCCATCATCTTTCACTATCATATCATAACATGTGTTATTCAAACCCAATGACACAAATAACAATATATTCAAAGTTAGACATATAACAAACTTGTTCAGACTAGGGTTTGATCAAAAAAACAAGCACATACCTAGGATTTCATTTCTAGGACATTAATAAGGGTCTTTCTTATGCACCCTACCAAACCATAATGATCTAGGATTTCAATACAAACCATAGCAAACCCTAATTTATCAATACTTCAAAGGTTTGGGATTTCAAGCATCACCATACAACCCTTAACAAGTTAGGATTTTCATCCCAAACATGACACCATCAAAACATCAAGTGTAGCATTCTCTTAGACTTCACCAACAACCCCAGGTAAGCTACAGCCTTACAAAGAACCTTTCTAGGTTTCCAAAAGAATAATCAAATATGTTAGGAGGGTAGATTTATCTAATTATGAATCACCCAGTCAAGAATGTTTATGATTTAAGAGAGATCGACCCAATAATTTTAGCAATGTAGAATAGTTTATCATGAATGAATATCATGAGGAGAGAAAAACTTAAAGTTTAAGGCATACCTCTTGTTTAAAAAACCTTGTAATTCCAGTGCTTGGTCTTGTGAGGCCTTCTTCCATAATCCTTAAGTATTCGACAAGATTTTCCTAAACAAGGAAAACATGAATAGAAATGTGATTAGTATTTAATGAAAAATAAACTAGATAAGTAAGGAAAACTAAAAATGAAAAGATAATAAGATACTTATCTTTGGAGGTTGGTGAGGGCTCCATCCAAGCTTGAGGGATACCTATAACCTTATAAAAACAAATCAAAAATGTTTTTCCAAAATATGTTAAACCTACAAATAATTGAAATAAAAAATGAAACGACTAAAGTTTAGAGCAAAGGAATTAGTAGTGTAAGTCCTTTATATCCAATTCTTCAAATTTATTATTCTTTGAAGATCCTTCTTCAGTAACATTAGATTGGTATATGTTTCTTTTCTTTTTCTTCATATTGTCAGGACAGTCACTTTTATAGTGACCCATTTTATGACATTGGTAGCATTCTATTTTGGACATATCTACCTTCCTTCTTGGCCATTTTGACTTCTTGAAGTTTCCCTTCTTGTGAGAAGAGGAGTATTCATTTGAAACCTTTTCTTCTTCATTGTTGGATAGTAATGATATTCTCATTTCTTATTGGCTATAAAAATTCCATAATTTCTCGAACATAGAAGCTTCTTTCTAGTTGTTGAGACCTAAAGCAAAAGAACTCCAAGTAGGTGGAAATACCAATAATGCAGTAATCCTTAGCTATTTTTCCAGTACAATTTCATCTATTTATAGATATCCTTCCAAATAAGGAAGACACAATGTCATCCTTTTTCATTTTTGTGGTCCTCAATTCATTCTTTAGACTTGCTACTTGACTGATCTTCTTAATAGTGAGCAATTTTGATAAGCCTTCATACATTTCTTGAGCATGAGCTATGTTGGAAATGTATGGGACAAGATTTTCCTTTATGCTTTCTACCATTAGTGTCATATCCAATATTTCTGACTCTATAAACTTCACTTTATCTGCATCACTAGATCCATCGGCAGGTTTCTTCACTTTCCATTTGACCAAATCCAGGACTTTGTTCTTTTCAAGAATGAGGTTAATTCTCTTATTCCATTACCTCTAATTTTATGCTCCTTCCAATTTGTTCTCACCCTTTATTGTGTTAGAAATTTTCCTTGAAGGTAGTGAGATTATTCCCTTATAAGAACTCCTTATATGATCCCTTGTTCAATCCTTTAGACTCCTTTCAATAGATTCTCAAAACACCCTTTTCTTTCTTCACCCTAGCTTTCATACCATGTTAGAAAATCAGAAAGGCTGAAATATTTTCTTACATAGATAATTACTTGTGATTCTTTTATATTTATGTTCTTATTTTACTTTTCTCCCCGGAATGGCATGTTTGCAAGGTGAATTATTCAATCTATCCCAAGGTTAAAAAGGAATATGATAGGGAAATTGATTTCCCATCAGAGTTTTGAAAAAAATAGATATTAAACAATAATGAAGTCACCCAAACACTTAATCCTCACTACCAATGACTAATCAACTTCCCTAGTAATACTAGAGAGGTCACTACACCTGATTTGCCTCTTTTGAGGCCTTTATACCTCTTCTACAAACCAGGGAACCTTTCAACTCATCATCATTACAAATAGGTATATATCATGGTTATTAAATCCTCCAACTAACCTATTAAAGTCCAAACACCTTATTCTCTTTAATAAACTTCCAAGTAGCTCAAGAATTCTTGAGAAAGCTCTATAAAACATATCATTAGATCTTTTATAAGAAACTTCTCATCTAGTCTTCACCTTGCTTTCAAATGTTTTTCTTATGTCTAGGTCCAAATCATTAGTAGGAACCTCTAATCTCTCCAATAGTCATAGGGTTTCTCTACCTATTTATAACAAAACAAGGTTCCTAATTAAACCCACTAAGATTTCCTCACAACCAAATAGTCATCATGGCTATCCAAGAGACTAAGGAGGTTAACTTTCCCTATATTTTCAGCTATACTTCTTACTTTACTCTGGATTTTTATGGGCATAGGAATTGACCATAGCTAGGAATATAGTCTAACAATCATATTCACTTGAGAACACAACATAAGATCATATAAGGATATGCAAGTAGGCATATGAACATTACACAACCACCACAACCATTAAAACCATATTTACCCTCTAGTCTCATAAAAGATAACACAAAGGCCATCATATCCATTAAGCAAAAAATAGTTGGTCAACATAATTTCTATTTCAGTGAATATGCTTCACATTACGGGTTCAAGTCCCCAAGGGAAGTTATTAGATGATAACCAAATTCTCCTTGCAACTTATAAAGGGATAGTCCTATTCCAACCTACCATAGGCATAATTTCACTACAATCATTCTTGTAGCTAGCCACCCCCATGCCAGAACATGAAGCCATGAGGGCATATCTTTCTTAACAACTGAATTCGTAGTCATGAAGGTCATTGTCCTTCATCCAATCAAGTCATCAATATTCTTCCTATCCATTTTTATTTCTATATTATACTCCTGAACTCCCATGATTTCTAGTATTCTCTTGCTTTCTCTAGGCCTCTCTTTGTCTCTCTATCTAGTCCCCTGACTTATCTCTTTGCCTAAAAAAGTGCATTTTTTTCATGAATTTTCCTTTCCATTTTTTCATTCTTTAGGGACACACTAGTGTTTCTTCCTATAAAATTGCATTCTCCTTCATGCACATGAGTGCTTATTACACACGCTTCTTTGTCTTTTCTTCCCTTTCATAGATCAAGTTCATTGAAAATTTTCTTGTCAAGGCTATCCTTTTATTAGATCAAAATGTTTTGTTAAAACGACATAAGTATTCTAGAAATATGATACCCACACCTTGGATAAGGTAGTTAGAGTATGGCTACATAAATTCCATAAATAGGGAAGTTATTTCCACACCTTCCCACCAGATATTTCTTGGGGAAAATTTTAACAATCTCAGATATCATGATTGTTCGACACAAACAATAATTCATTGGAAACGTTTAATTCTTAGAATTCTCTTTGTTGGCTTCCATCCTCCTAACTGCTTCTCATAGTCTTTATCGAGGTTTCAACTCTTCACCAATTATTACAAACCTGTAATTACAATTGTTTTGGGTCTTTCTACTTGTTCAAATTTATATTCCCATATAGGGATTAATAACATAATAACTTACAATTACAATATCAATGGGGTGGGGGAAGGGGAGATAACTGCTAGGGGTAACATATGAGAGGCATTAGTTTCCACTGCTTTGATAAACTTGGTGAAAATATTCACTCTCTGGGATAGAGGCATAACCATTTTCTTTGTTTCCTCTAAGGATGGAATGTTGTTAATGTGTTTCATGGGACCATAGGGTGAAGAAAATAGGCTATCCAAGAGCTATCCCAACATGATTGGTGTCAAAAAAATCTTTTGTGCAGATGGGTGACAAGAAATATTGGTAGGTATACAAAAAAAATATTGACTATAGAGTGATTCCACATGATTAACATTATGCAAGGAATGTTTCGAGTCTATACTCCCACAATGGTGTTCGCAAGCCCCATATGTTTTTCCCAAATTCAATGGGAGCATTGCCTTTTGAGTTTCACTGCACTAATGGAATTCCTCGCTTACGAACATTACAAATTATATAGGAATTTTGTTGCTTGTGGTATAGAATATATGGTTTAAGAGGAGAGGCTAGTTTTTAAGAATGTCCTAAGAACAAAGAAACATTAGGTGTTATAGCTCTCTAATATATTGAATGCTTTCTAATAATATTACACAATTGAATCTTTTGTGGCACTAGCTAAGTAGAACACAACATACCCTTAGCCATAATACTTGATTCATTTGTACAAAAGTGGCCTCCCTAAATGTTATTCTTGGTGTACTATAGAAGCAATATGATCGACAAGATTATGTAAAACCTATTTCAAGTGTGCTCATGTGGATTTTTTGATATACGCAAAGGTACATGGAAGAAAAATACATATACATGTGATATTTGACGAAGTACTGCTCAAATTGGTACTAATAATGATCATAGGCATGTCCAACCAAGTGACGCTTCTAATATTTTCTACATGTATTCTTCCCAAACCATACATTTACACGTTGAATGTCAAATCATTGTGTTAGACGTCATAACACCTTTATAGCCTCATGAAAAAAAATGGAACATGTGTTAGTGTACCAAATTTCTATGATACCGCTTATGGTGTTCCTTTGGAACATGCATTATTGTAGGAAGGTGTTATGGTACCACTTGTGTTGTTCCTTATTAATTGAAAGAGAATATTTGAAGCAAAATAGATTGAAATATCTATGTCGATAGTAAATATATATAAACTAAATTTGGAAATAATGATAGCAAGAAAACCTTTATTGGAATTCAAAACTTAATGCAATTCTCACTTGCCTCAATAATGTTGGAAGCACGATTTCCATTACACCCAAACCTACAGGTGCTATTAAACAGACGCATCACCAAAGTTAATGGATCCTTGAGAGGTTGTTAGGAACATGTTGTGAAACACATGGTGAACACTTACATTAATTAATCCAATAATCTCCTCCAAGCATGACCTGGGGGTGTTCTGAATTTGATAACTTTGGCTATAACACCAATTCTTGAAAGCTTAACAACACTAAGAAGGGGAATGAATCCGTATTGTGTAGATGGACTAAATTTTACTAGATTTATCTATTATTTAAAATTAACTGAATCATATGTTAATTAGCTAACAACATAACATAAACCATGAGTAATATATTAAGCATCAAGCACATAAACATGAGAGCATCAATACACAAAACATATCAATCAAGAGATCAAGACATGAGGACACAATATGTAAGGTGGAAACCATTCTAGGAGAAAAACCACCATCTTCTTTGTCTTTTTCTCTTATTCTTATTATGTAAAATCTTCGTTTACATTATGATACCATTATCCACAACTAGTTTGCAAGCCACAACTTGTTATTCATGCGAGAAACTACTCGCTCTAGGCCACTACCTACGAGAAGCCACCACTTCCTAAATTTTATAGGCCACCACCTGTTGGAAGCTACCACTCCCACATATATGCAATCCAACACCTACTAAATGCCCTAACACCCAATAGTATTTCTAGCCACTAGTGGACAAAAGCCACTGCTCCCAAGTTCTTAGGCCACTACCTAGAGGATTCCATTAGACCCTAAATCAACAAGCCATTGCTTGCTTCACTAATGGACCTAACCTTCAATCTCTCTTGTGGACCACATTTCACAATATTTCATACTAGGTCCACCTAAAACAAACTCAAACAACCATGGGCATGGTTTCATCCCATTTTCATATTGGAACCATAATAAGCTTTATCCTCAACAATAATACATCTCCTTGTTAAACCCTCACAATAACATACATTTATATATTATGAAAAACAACAACGCAAATTAGATGGCATCAATATAAGCTCACTGCACATACAAACCCAATCATATAACACCGACAACATACTCCCAATATATAGTAGCAATATATCAAACTAAAAAACCCAAGTAACATCATATAATCAAGCTAATACTTTGGAAAAACAATTACATGGAAGCTACATCAAATTACTAATAGTAGCATATAAATTGTCTGCAACAATATAATGCTACAACTTTGAAAACATAACTCCCTACATAAACAACAATGTTAAAAAACCTTAGCAAAAATTGTTTAAAATAGCAATAATAAATGATAAAAATAGAATCTAGAATATTCCAATTTTAATTTTTCCTTGAATTAAATTCGAATTTAGTCTCACCAACTGCTTGGAAATAATTAATTAATTTATTATGGATTAATTAGTTGGAGAAATTCAAGTTAGAATTCTTTATGCAGTTATCCCTTAAATTAGGGAGATTATTTCTTAATTAAGGAGACAAGATTGAGTTATATTTGAGTTTTAATTAGTTAGCTCAGTTTGTTGAGTTAAGTCCAGTTAAATTAGTTCCAAACTCTTTGAGGAACTAATTGTGAGTTATCAGTCAGTTGATGCATGCATGCACTCAACCAGGGTACTATAGATAACTAAAGATTCCCTCATCAAAAACTCATGCATGTCTATTCAAAGAAAGACCCAGTTGAGCTAAATGTCAAGGATAGGTTACTATCAGTTGCATGTGTTTTCCTATAAAGGAAACTCATCCATGCAGTCAAGAAAAGGCTCCACAAGGATTGCACAGTTCTGATGAGGTGTAGGATCAGTGCGAGTGATCAGTCTTCCACTTGGTAACAGGAGGATCACCCAGAGAAACTGCACAAGGAAATAGGAGCTTGGAGGGTAGAGAGGAAGCCTTGTGAGATGGTTTAATTGCCTATGAGCATCCAGGAGGATTGTACTGAAAGCTGGCTAGCTTTGAAAGCTAAGGCTTTGTATGATTCTGATGTATTTCCACCTTGTATGATAATACACATAGTGGGGTTTTTAGTTGAGGCTTTCCCCTAAGTATTCTTCTGTGTTTCATGTGCATTGATTCTTCTTCTTATGGTCATATGTGTTTAGCACTGATTCAACTCGATCTTTAAGCTTCCGAAAGTTTGATGGTAGAAGTAGATTATAGTATTTTTCTTTGGTATATTGCATTATTGAGTTAATCTACAATCAGATTTTCTACATAGATCTCAGAGGTAGATTTGTAGAGAATTTGTAGGAAATTCTACAAAAATATGACCAACACTATTAATATTCTGCCATAATTCCACATTTGGATCTACACTACAAAAAAACAATGTGGCCATTCTAATGCTCCTTCCTTTTAAATATCGACCATACAATCTGATCCTTTCTTGCATTATGCTTTAGGTGTATTCGTTATGCTCCAAGCACATAATATCTAAAACTCTGTGATTGATCCACGACAATTCATTTAAAAATAATTTACCCATGTTACATTTTAGACCACATCAATGCATTAATTATCTTCCAGATCATCTTTGTGACCAAATCAATAAGGACTAAATCAAATAATTAATCATGACTAATACAAAATTGTGGACCCCAAAATTTTCATTGGAAATATTCAAACATCAAATTTGTGAATGCCAAATTTTTGAAAAGCATATTTCTTTAGCAGATTTCAGAAATTTGGTGTTCACAAACTTGGCGTTCCGAAATTTAGTGTTCGCAAATTTGGCATTTCAAAATTTTTCATTCACAAATTTGGGGTCCACAATTTTTAATTTTTCATAATCAATTATTTGATTTGGTCACAAATATGAAGTGGAATATAATTAATGTGTTGATATGGTCAAGTGACACAACTACTTGTGTGAGAATGAAACCAACCTGTTAACAATGATGAAGATCAATTTGATGGAGTGGTTGAAGGTTTCCATCAATGCCAAAGGGGGGTAATGTTGGTAGCATGGTGTTGGCATTGATGTCAACCATGGAGCCAATTGTGTTGGCATTGATGTCAATAAGTTGTAAGGGTTTATGGATTTTGATGATGATCATAGGTTTGTTGAAGTGTTATAGGTGTTGTAGAGGTTTCTGGAGGTTGTACAAGTGGTGGGAAAATTTTTGAAGAAGTTGGAAACAATTTTGAGTAAAGGAGTTTGAATTTGATAGTCTAATGCTCACAAATTTGGAATTCAAAAATTTGGCATTCGAAAATTTAGCATTCTCAATTTTGGCATTCACAAATTTGGTGTTTTGAAATTTTGCATTCACAAAGTTGGAATTCTTAAATTTTGCATTCTCAAATTTGGCATTTAGAAATTTGACTTTCACAAAATTAACATTCACAAATTTGGCATTCACAAATTTCGCGTTCAAAAATTTGGCATTCATAAATTTGGCATTCACAAATTTGGCATTCACAAATTTGGTGTTTGAAAATTTGGCTTTGACAAATTTGGGGTCCACAATTTTGAATTGGCCACAATTAATTATTTGATTTGGTCACAAAGATGAAGTGGAAGATAACTAATGCATTGATGTGGTCCAATTTGTGATATGGGTAAATTATTTTAAAATGAGTTGTAGTGGAACAATCACATAGTTCTAGATATTATGTGTTTGGAGGAGAATGAACACACCTAAAGAATAATGTAGGAAATGGTCATATTTTAAGACAGAGCTTTATAAGGAAGGGGCATTAGAACGACCACATTGTTTATTTTTTTGCAGATCTAGTTATGGAATTATGGAAAAATATTGACAATGTTGGTTATATTGTTACTAGGGTTTATTAACATTGTTGTTAATGTAGGGAATTATGTTTTTGGAGCTGCAACATTATATTGTTGCATGAAATTTATATGTTATTGTTAGTATTTTGATATAGTTGCCATGTAATTGTATTGCCAAAGTATTAGCTTAATTCTTATATATAATGTTGCTGGGGTTCGTTAATTTGATATATTGTTGTTATATATTGGGTTTATGTTTTAGTGTTATATGGTTGAGTTTGTATGTGTAGTGAGATTATATTGATGCCATGTATGTAATTTGTATTTTTTTTCTTCAAAATATTTGAAAGTACATTATTGTGAGGGTTTGACAGTGAGATGTATAGTTGATGAGCATACAACTTATTGTGGGTCTAGTATGAAAATGGGATAAAACGAGGCCTATAGTTGTATAGTTTGTTTTAGGTGGCTCTAGTATGAAATATTGTGAAACATGGTCCACAAGAGAGATTGAAGGTTGGGGCCTTCAATGAAGCAAGTAGTGGCTTTTTCATTTTATGTGTAGCGTCATCCTTTAGGTAGTGTCCTGAGAACTTGGGAGTAGTGGATTTCATTCGGTGGTGGATGGAAATACTATTGAGTGTTGGGGCATCCTGCAAGTGGTGGCCTATAAAGTTTAGGAAGTGTGGCTTCCATTAGGTAGTGGCTTGGACCAAGTAGTTACTTACATTAATAGAAATTTGTGGCTTGAATAATGGTGGTGTTTAGTCATATGACGATGTAAATGAAGATTTTGGATAATAAGAAGAAGAACAGAAAACAAATAAGATGGTAGTTTTTCTCTCAAAAGGTTCCCACCTTACATACTGTGTCCTCATGCATTCATTAAATTCTTGATTGTTGTGTTTTGCGTATTGATGATCTCATGTTTATGTGCTTGATGTTTAATATGTTGATCATGGCTTTTGCTATGTTGCTGGTTAATTACTACATGATTCAATTAATCATTAGAGAAGGGAATTTTTTGTAAAAGTTGGTCCATTTGCACAATATCAATTCATCCCCCTCTTAGTATTTTCAAGCTTCCAACAAAGAAGGGTACATTGCCCAACATATGTAAAGCACCACAAACTATAATATTCATTTGGAAACCAATTTCATGGTTTCTATGACTATATATAATTCCTAATTGACATAAATTGTAGCCACCTAATAGACCTCCATTAATGAGGACTCAATCACTAACTAGTACACATTCTTTAATGAGACCACTCATAATTTTTTGGTTTCACACTTTACTTCCTCGTGGGATTTTTAAAATAAAGATGGTTCCCAATACATTAAGTAACAACCTTTTATGTTTTTCTAATATTAGTTTGTTATCATTTTTCATGATATGTTTTTGTTTGTTAAGTTGTGTGAGTCATGTAATTATTGCACGCTTAACCTTTCACTTGAGAAACTGTGAACTAGGGCATCTAAGATGTCAAAATCACCTGAGGACCACACCCAAACTGGGCCACACCAACCCTGAAAATGACTAGATTATTTCCCATGGAATTTCAAATAATTGACCTTCATATCAAAGACTGCCTTAACAGTACACCCCATCACCATCTATTCTACACCCTGAGCTATCTTTTTTTATAATATTATGCTAGTTTGATATTAAAATTTACCACAGATATATATTATATATATATATATATATAATATTATAATAATATATATATATATATATATATATATATATACATATACATATACATATACATATAACATATAACATATACATATACATATTACATATTATACATATATACATATACATATAATACATATACTATATACATATATACATTATAGATATATATATTATATATATATATATATATATATATATATAATATTAATTTTCCCATAATATATGTTATCCAATTTGTAAGGATATTAAAGTTCATCGTAACTTTTTGGTTGCAATATATTTTTTTTTAATATTAAGTTTATTTGATTTTCATTTGACATAATTTTCATAATATTATGTTTCTACAATAGTGTTTTTTCAAAATTACTTTTATTATTTCACTACAATATTTATATTTAAAGTATATGTGGGAATCATGAAACAATTTTTTATGACCAAGTGCCTTAAATAGATAAAAAATCAATGAATACAATCCACTTCAAGGGGGAAACCTCCTTTTACAATAAATCCAATACAAAGACAATATATTACCATCCTAGGACTAGGATTCCTTGGTGTATGTGTGTGTGTGTAGGATACAATTATAATGAAACAATACAATGAAGGGTTCTACCCTACCTACTAATATTGCAATAAACTAATAGTGAATATCATAGTCCCTCTCTTTTTAAAAGAATTTTTGCCTCAAAGCTTGTAATTGAGGGTGCTTCTTTAGAAACCAACATTTTCCCATGTAGCTTCTTCTAGAGGCACATTATTCCACTTGCTTAAGTACTCTATAATGGTTCTATCCAAATGAGATAAACAATGTTGATCTACAACTTTTTATGCTTCAACAATCAGCTTCCCTTCATCTAATTCTAGAATTTCTCTTTCTATTAGCATAGTTTGTCCGAAAGCCTTTTATATGCCCGATACATTAAAATCCTTATCAATGCGAGAAGAAGGCAAATCGAACTCATATGCCACTTGTACAATCCGATGAACAATATTGTAGGGTCCATAACATTTTTGAGTTAATTTATGATAGTTCTTTTGGTTGAGTGAGATTGCTTATAAGGTTGTAGTCTCAAAAATACCCAATCACCCTCAAATTTTCTTTTGGTTCAATGTTGATATGTTTACTATTTCATCATGCTTTTCACCATTTTAAGGATTTCATTAAGAGTTCTTAAAGTTCCTTTATCATTCTCCATACTCAATTTCCTATTGTTTGGACTTATCTTCCAAAAGGTATGAAATTCTAGAAGTTGGATATCCATAAAAGGCTTGAAATCACAACATTTTAGTAGATGTGTGATAGGTAGTATTATACAATGTTCTTATAGAAAATGACACTTCATCTATTGCTATTTATTTTCTGAAGAATATCATTATAGATAACTCTCTAAACATTTATTAAATATTTGTGTTTGACCATTTGTTTGTGGATGATATGCTAAAATCATAGATAGGTTTTTCCACTCATATTCCATAATTATTTCCTAAAATTTCCTGCAAATTGCTTCCAATTCAAATCTCATAAACAATTATTTATAGTTTGTAGAAATTGTCCTTGGTGTTCAAATCCCTAGAACAACATCTACACCTCTAATGTCAATGGAATACATTTAGCTTTCCAAATTTTATTTTTCCACACAGTTAATACTATAACAATTTCTTTTCTCGATGCATCAAATTCTACTATAAATGCTTTACCAAATTTAGGTGTGGCCAATACTAGTGTAAAATACATGGCATTCTTTAAGAGAGAGAATGCTAAAGTAGTGTCATCGTTCCATACAAATGAATTTTTCTTCAAGAAAAATATGAGTGGACCCATAATGCATGCATGATTCTTAACAAAAATTTCATAATATCTTGCCACCCAAAAATCCTCTAAGACTCTTGACTTTCTTAGGAATATGCCATTTTGTAGTATGTTGGATCTTCGTAGGGACCACCTTAACTCCTTTCCTTAAAAGAATATGACCCAAATATTATATCTTTTGTCTCCCAAAAGCACCTTTGGATCTTCTTACGTATAATTGATTGTTCTCAAGAATTTGAAGAACTTTATCCACATTTATAATGTGCTCTTCCCATGATTTGTTATAGATAAGTATATCATCAAAGAAAACTAATAGAAATTTTCTAATATGAGGTCAAAAAATCTTTTTCACAAGTATCTAAAAATTAGGAGGAGCATTAGTCAACCCAAAAGTCATGATCAAGGACGCATAGTTCACTTCATGTGTTCTAAAATAAATTTTCGGAATGTTTTATTTTCTTAATATGATATGGTAGTATTATGATTTAGGATCAAGATTTGTATAATAAGCTACTCCATGAAGCCCATAAAAAAGCTCATCGATATTTGAGATAGGGAATTTATCATTAATGATGATTTTGTTTAGATATATATAATCATGGCACATTCACCAATAACTATTTTTTTTTCTCACCATCACTATTGGAGCTAAAAGTGAACACCTATTATGTTGAATAATACCTAAATCTACTATATTATGTACCATTTTCTCAGTTTTCTCCTTTCATTGATTAGAGTATCTATAAGACCTTCTACTAGGAGAGTTACTTCTACATATTAGTTCGATTTGATGTTCATGATCTTTGGATGGAGATAGATGCTTAGGAAATTATTGGAAGATCCTATAGTGGTTTTCCAAGGTGCAATTTTAAATCATCTATAATATTTTCATCTTCCCTCTTAACTTCCATCGAATAAAGTTTAACTATAACTTCTTTTCTACCCTTAGAATATTTTCCATTCTATGTGATTTTCTAACTTGAGAAGGTCCATTTTTCAATCCTTTGAGTTAATATTAAATTAATTCCAATTTAATGTCACAAATAATTCATTATAGTTTGTGGAAATCGTACCTAATGTTCTCATCCATTGAATCCCTAGAGAAATATCTACTCTTCCAATGGGAATGACATATATTGGGCTTTAAAAATTTTAATTTCCCATACTTGGTTTGATTTTATGGAATTTTCCCACATAATAAATGTTCCCTCAATAACCAAAAGTTTAAAATTTGTCATTAGATATACAAAACAATTGAGGCACTTTGTTGATATTTTATTAAATAAGTTATAGGTACTACTTGATTCAATAAGCACTATAACTATTTGCTTCTTAATGAAATCTACTATCCTTAGGGTTTGATGTGTTCATAGCCAACCCAACACAACAAAAAATATTTCTCACTTTTCTGAATCAATGTTGTGCACAATTTTGACCTCTAATTACTTGTCTTTTGAGTTGGCAAGTTCTTCCTAATTTATTTATGTAGATGCCTCCATTTTATCTTCATTTTTATTTTCCAAGGTGAGTTTTTTCTTTACATTTAAGCCCTTTGCCCATTTATAATTACAACTAAAGTATAGTCCTTTTGTAATTATTTCCTTCATTTCCTTCTCTAATATTTGAGTAGGTTGAAGTAGAGTTTTCTTATAAACTTATTGATTCTTTGAAGTTATCCCAATCAACAATAGGAGAAACCTCACGATCGAGGTCCCAAAATAGACCTATTTTCATTTGGGATGTCAACCCTCATTGGTAGGTGGGTTGAGCTTCCACTAAAGGTAATTTATCCTCTAATATTATCTTATCATGGGAGAATAGTTTAAATGAAGTATGAATTATGAATAGTGACTCTTTAAAAAAAAAAAAAATCATAAAATCTAAATAGTATTTTGAAAGAAATTATAATGAATCAATCATTCACATAAACAATGAAATTAAGGACTATTCACTACAACATTCATACAATATTATTTAGTATATCAACTATAAAAATACCATAAATAGATTTAGTGGTTAACAACAATGTAGACAAAGAGCTACTCGTGAATAATTCAAATAAGTTGAAAGAGTAAATAGTTGTGATGTTTTCCAAAAATAAGTGCATGAATAACAATACCACATAGTATGATCCAAAGTCACTAATGGCACATAATTCTTTGAAGTGAAGTTTGTGCAATAGTGCACAAGGCCTTTTTCTCAAAAAAATTCTAACCCTTTACTCATGTAGGGGATTTGATTAAAAAAAAATTAAAAATAACTAAATGAAAAAAATGTTATTGTTTTTGCTAATAAAAGTAAATTACAAAATAAAATCAAATTATAACAAAGGAATGCTATTAAAGGCCTTGAGATATATCCTTTAGCTATAGTGATCTGAATTGTTCCAACTCTTCCATTTATAGCTTTGATTGTGTGTGATTATGCAAAATATGTGTGATCAATTGTGGAGGTGAAATATCCTTGTTAATCTCATAGTCATGGAGTTTTGCTTCTATGTTCACCAATTCACCTCGCACTTTGTAAGAGGCATTTTTTAATAATATTTGTGGAGTTTTGAGGATTAGTTAACAATTTTTTTGACAGATTCTAAAGTAAATACACTACCTCCTTTCTTTGTTTATACACATCAACTATGAAAAGGTCTCATGTAACTATCTCCCCCATGAACTGAGCACTGGGCATATAAAAGTCAATGATGAGATCCATGACCCCATAAAAAATCATATGAAAATCCTTTTGTGCATCATTTACCAAGTTTTGAGAGATATTTATCTTTTTCTCCATGTTGTCCAAAGCAATTATTGTTTTCATGTTTTTACTTTCTAAGGTCCTTGGGAGATAATCAGGTGCCTATTTATGCTTGGGATTCCATGATAATAACCCTTCAATTCATTTTTCACATGTTCATGCTCAATTATGTTATCAACCATATAATGAGATAAATTATTGAAATTTTTTTATTGAACTTGAATATAATTCAAGCTTTGATAGAATTCTTCTTGAGCCATCTTTAGTTTCTCATTAATATCTAAAGCTTCCTCTTTGGAAAGGTTGATGTCCAAGCTATTCCCTTATAGTTGCTTGACCATTAACATCACCTGATTATTTTTTTAGTATTTTCTTCCATCAAATTCATAGAAGTTTCCTATACTTTCTGAATTTCCAGCTTCAATTCATTGTCTGGTTCTTTGAGAAAATCATGATGTTGCTTCAAAAGGAAAACATTGTTTTGTTGAAATTTTGATTCAATTTGTGACTGTTTTTGTTGTAATTTTATCTCAAGTTCATCAATATTCTATTTTTTAATAGTTTGCTTCATGTTTTCAACCAACCATTTTTTAGCACTTTCAATATCCCTAATTGAGTCAACAACTTCATCCACAAATTCTTCCTGTGTGAACTTTGTGGCGTCCCAAATCATAACTTGCTAAGTAGAATATTCTTCTTTCTATTCAACTCTTTTCCTATGAGGCCTACCTCTAATTATGGCCTTCCTCTTATTTCTAAACAAATAATCACAAGAAGGGATCTCATCCTCTTCAAGGGGTTTGAAGGAACCAATGAAAATAACATTAGGGGAAGTGATCCATAGATATGAATAGATACGAGTCATTGAGCCAAGAGGCTCATTCTATGGCCTAGTGTGAAGGCGATGTGTAAGTATGTCCATGCTCAAATTGGTGTTAGCATGTGTCCTCTTAAAATAAAAAAATAAAATATTCAGGCAATGTCATCCATAATAAAAAAAAAAAGAAAAAAGAATATGCTATACATATTTAATTAGTCGTCCATATGACCTAGTATAACTTCATGTAAAGTAATTAGAAGTAAAATAAAAAATGTGAGTAAGATGTTTAAACCTTATACTTTTCAAAAATATGTTAACACCTTATTTAAATAGATTATTTAAAAATCTTTGTTAACCAACCTATTTGAATATCAACTTCATATATACCTATATATAGAAAATAAATGCTAAAAGAAAATATTTTAATGTTTTATTTAGTAAAATATCCAATGTAGGTTGTGAATAAAATATTTTAATATGAATTAAGATTGATGTATTCTTAAAAATATATATCATTCAAGAATACAATTTAAACAATGAAAAATTGCACATTGTTCTCTTTCACCCTAAAAGAAGTTTGCACCTGAAGAAATTTGATCCCTCTCAACTCATGTTAGCTTTGTGGTTAAGATGGATCTATGCTAGTAGATATAACTCCTATGGTGATAATATTAGTTTGGTATTCAACTTGATCAATTTGAGTATCCTTTGAAATAGGGGTGTTGAACTCCTGTATAGAATTTGGTTCATTCCAAACCTGAGTTTGATTTCCATGAGACTAATTATTTTGTGTCTTCTTTATTTGATCTCGCTAAACATGAACATTAGACAATTTTCCCTAAATATATCTTTAAATAGTTTCAGTTCTTTCTAGTTTTCTTTTCTTTTCAAATAGAGATCATTTTTTTTGCATCAACGTATATTGAGATTGATCAATTAGGGGTTGATCTATGTGTATTATACTTTTAGGAACATTTTTTGTTTTTTCTTCACCTATTTGAGGCTTTGGTAATTGTTCTTTTCAAATACGAATAGTAGCCTTCTCATCCTCCTCTATCTCAATTTTCTATATGATGTGTTGCTTAGTAATGGATTTGAGCTTGAACTTTTTGTTGGTTCTTGTTTTGTTTGTTCATATTTCATTGAATGTGTCCCTAGGGACATATTTCATTTTCTTTGAAAAGCATAAAAATCAACCTTGAGATTTTTAGGAATTTCTTGAATCTTCTGAAGAAATTCTTCATTGGATCTATCTCTTCTAAAAAAATCATTAAAGGGATAGCTTCATTATTATAGTTTTTAAACCCTACTTGAGTTTTACAATGATTAATACTAGTTTTATCAGATCATCCCTCTTGAAAAAAATGTTTGAATGATTAATATCCTACAAGGATGAGGCCTCCAACTTAGCATGCTTAGTGTTGGCTAAGCAGTACACTCCTACATTAATAGGGAATCATGGCCATATTTTCTTTGAACCCAATGCTAAGAAGTTAGTTATTTTCCTCCTAATAGTTAGGTATTAGATTTATCTAATGGCTATATTATCATGGAAATACATGGTTAAAGCATGGGGGAGGCGTGAAAACAATATATTCTTCAATATGAGAAAGTATCATCTACATACCAATCTCCAATAGGGTCAATCCCTCTCATGGCCCCCTTTATTAACTTGGGTGGTTGGAAGCCAAATAAAGTTTGATATAGAGGATAAAAATATAGTCACCTATTTCATGAGCATGTTCTTTTTCATTAGTATCCCATAATTTGGAAAAATAAACATAAATTGGCATAATGTTAGGTGCCCAATTCCATTTCATTAATGGAAATTGTGTTCTAGCACATATGGCTTCCATGAGATAAGAATACATGAGAAATTGAGGAGTGAAACCAGGGGTGCATTTGCAAATTGCTCAATTTTTTAAGGTTATTTGAAAGGATAATAGAACAATTAAATATAGATCCCCCATCTAACACCCTATGCATAATAGGAACCAACTCAATTTTTAGTGAGTTGGGTTTCTCTCACCAAATAATATACAAATCCTGGTAGCCATCTTGGTTATAGGGGATTTAACTGAGCTGGTGGGGTATAAGTTGGTGTCCTTTGTCTTAAATGTGCTTTCACCCCAACACTCATCTTTGATTATATATATGTGATTTAAGTTCATACCCTACGCATTCCTTTTCTATAAATTTAGCAACAAAATATTTGTCAAAAAAACCTCTGTGTTTGGTACCTGGTACATAAGTTTGAGGTCTGGATGTCTAAAATATCCAACCACTTATTTCTCCTTTTCCAATATGGTGCATGCCTTCATGTCTACATGAATAATTTCCCATTGGACCATATATGTATATGGGATGAGGGTTGGTATTAATGCTATATTATGAAATAAGGAGTGCTTGAAATCCATAAAAGTTTCAGAATCACCCAAATATACCTATGCAAGGTGTCTTGTCTCCAAGAAATTCATAAATTTTGGCCCATGTTCTACTTAACCTTATGAGTGTGTTAGTTGTATTAGAGAATAGAGTAGAATTAGGATGTTTTTCTTCTTCATCCTTGTTACCCACCACCTGTGGGTAATGTATATAAGAGAAAATTTTCTCCTAGATGGTCCTCAATCGATAGCCACTAGCCACTAGATAGCTCAATGTGCCATTATCTGCATCACTTGAGCCAGTCATGTGGTCCCTCAACCAAAGCTTGCCATGAATGTGTGTTTGAAGGTGGGCCTCCCAACCGCGAAGGTATGGATTTTCATTGGTATAGTTGAGTAATTTTCCTTAGTTTTCATGGGCACTTTTGGACATGGATTGGTGGGGGAATTTAGCAGAAAGAGTGGGATAGGCTTATATTCTTGTCTCCATTGCCCGATTTCGTGGTTACCCTTGTATCCTTGTCTCTTGGGGTCTCCTTTACTAACCATTTGGATTTTGGGTTGGCCTTACATGGTAAATATAGATTTTGGTTATGTGGTCCTACTTCTCATACCACCTACATCACTCCCCTTCCACTCATCTTAGCCCCATTCATCTCTTTTCTCATCCGAGACCACATGTGTCCACTGGGTCCACATAAGGTTAGCCTCCCCCTCCCCTTGTCCACACCTTGGGTCGGGCTTGAAAAGATGCCCCAGAGGTTGATGAAGCTAAAAAATAAAAATAAAAGCATAATTTAGCCACTCTCAATAGGAAATGTACCACAAAATGCAAAATATGGTTGGGAACTACAAATTTAGCACATGGGAAAAAACCAATTGTGAGCTCTACCCCTTACTCATGGCCATCACCCTAGTTCCTATGGGCCCTATATGAGACCCTCTATCATTAAGGAACCTATGTTTATCCCAACCCCTGGTTGGCAATGAATCACCCAACTTAAATGTGGTATTCACTCCTACATCTCACACATCATTCTCTCCATCCCATGGAGCCCCAAGTAGTTATGAAGAAAATATCAATAAAGGAAAAAGGCATATGAATAAGGGTGGAAAGATAAAGTTTGGGGTAACTCATGTACCATGATTTTCTCCCTCCTTCACTTATATACCCTATTGTGGGCTTCCCTTGTTATGGATACCCTTGCACCTTGACATGTGACCTGGATGTTTCCCTCGATCCCCACTCCATTCAATTATTATATCATTTTCCAACTACCATTTGAAGGATGAACCATGGACATGTCACCCCCTTTAGAGGCTAACCACAATTGTTTTCTTGGAGAACAAGGGGCCACCCCCTCATCAACTATCATGGGATTCCATTCCTACATTATGGAACCCTTTGGACTTCATTAGGACTCCTCGAAGGCCCAACGACTCACCCAGTTGATCATTCAACCCTCTTGAGAGGCTTAATCTATTGATCAGTGGTTGTCATTGATGTCAACCCAAGAAGCACCAGGAGCTACCCCAATTTTTCATGGCCATTTTGAGTTGAAAACTTACTCTCTTATGAGTCAAGAATATTCTATAGGGATTCTAGTCATCGAGATATTTCTGTTGATATATGGCACTCTAAGTAATTCTTCATGGTTTGAGAGATATTTATGTTTGAAGTTAGTATCCCCAGTTAGTGGGATAAAACCCTATGGGGTTTTGGCATGGCACTCATAATTGGTTTTGATCATTGAATTGTCAATAATTAATAATAATAATAAATCCTCCTAAAATCCCTCCAACGTTCACTTTTTGAGGACCCTCTCAACTCAAGACATTCATATAAATAATGACCCTCATAACATCCTCTAGTAGGGAATTTTTGGCTTTAAATAAGTTATCATGGAATTTTCGCTATAAATTTTTTTCTGCAAAGATTTAGAAGATGAAATTAAAAAAAATTGAGCCAGAATATTTATGAATCTCGTGACCAAATTTTAGATCTTGGTTCGCTATATTTACATAGATATGATCTGAGGATGTTAGGGTTTTTGCAGGCTCTTGAATTCCATGTCAAACAGATGACGTTGGGAAAATCGTCATAACTTTCTCTCTAAGCATTGGATTCAAATTTCACAAATAGTCATAGAAAGAGGATAGACTATAGTTTGTTGAGTAGTGTTTTCAGGGACGGAGGTCACAACAACGGCACATGGCACTTCATACAAGTTTGCTCTATTGAACTAGTCTATAATCAGATCATCGTGGGAGATTGGGCATAACTCTTACTTGAAGAATCCAATCTTGATCAGACCTATGGGGTTCGCAAGAGGATTCATCGGGCGACCACAGGACAAAATTTCAGACCCTGGAGATCCTAAATTACATATATATAATAGAGTCAATATCGAGCTCCTAGAAGGAAAGAAAAAGCATGCATTCAAGGATCACTGCAATAAGGACCACACATCAATAGTCAAGGTTAAGTCTCCTACAACAAGGTATGTATGATTAGTGTTTACATTTTAAATTTGAGTATCATCTCTAACATATGTTTTTGCAGAACAACGTAAGTATACACAATGTCTCATTTATACCTTTGTGTCTCTATATGTCACAATTAGTTTTTCAAATGTCCTATTCTTGATATTACACATTTGATGCTACATATTCTTGATGCTACACCAAGTCTACTAAATCTATATGATGTTGTAAGTTCATGTTACTTTCCTTGTCATAGTGATAGAATGGTCTCTGTTGTTGTACTTAGAACTTGGTCCATCACAAGTATAGGGTTTGTCATCAATTTTTATTGTATATATCTTTAGGTCAATTTTGGATATAGTCTTGCATAGAGTCCAGGCCTATATCAAGATTGGGAGTCTTTGCCTACTTCTACAACAAGTGAACAACAAAAGTGACAAGAACACTTCAAGTACGCATTGTAATTTTAATTTGTATTTATTCATTATTATGCACTTACATGTCTTTCGCAACCAGAGGTAAGTTCAAGGGTATTTTGTTTTGTCTTGGGATTGGTTTGGCTAGAAAAATTTTGCATGCATGTAGAAGAAGAGTCAAGTACAACTTCAAGCAATAATTCAAGAGCAGAAGTATCAAATTAAAGGAAGCATTGCAATGGGACATCCTTTGAAAATGTAACAACCATTCGTATATTGTGAAGAAGTGTCAAGGCCAAGAGTCATCATTGTAAAGTTGTAAAAGAGTCATTTGTAAAAGTGTCATCATTGGAAGAGTCATTATTGTAAAAGAGTCAATCTGCCTAGAGTCGAAAATGCATTATTAGGAGGTATAGGAGTCTCTGTTGGGATGATTTCATGGTTGGGTTGCAGGTCATAGTGTGATTGGTTGTTCAGTCAAAATCATTGTAAAACATATTTTATTATGGATCATTGTACCTGGTACGGGATTCCACACTTTTGTATTTAATTTTTAACTTTATAAGGTGGTAGGGTGGTGTTAGGTAGGTGAATGAAGTCACCTACAGGTTTGGGCCTGTGAACACTTCAGGGTGGTAGGTTTGTTTAGGATGTTGGGGCATCCATTCAATTGACTACTGAAGAAACCAGGCCATTGGGGCATCCTTCCAGTGGGAGCTGAAGAAGAATGTTTTTCTGAAATTCTAGGAATTTGTTGCTTTCATTTCATTTGGGGATGAAGATTAAATAATGTATTAGAAAAGCGTTCAGTGGCTTTTGACCCGAAGGGGTTTTTCCACCTAAAATTATTGTGTCTATTGTGTTCTTTTATTTATTGTTATTATTGCATAAACATTAGTAGTAATTGAAGATTAACTAATTCCCTGAAAAGATTTAAAAGTGCTAATTACTAAGGAATATTGATTCACCCCCACTCTCAGTATTTCCAACATAATCATGTATTATTGAGTTATTTGGTGGGCTTGTAAAAAACATTTGGTATTATGCACATTATTTTATTCTAGGGGCTAAATTAGGCCTGTTACATAGTATTTTGTCACACCTATCACACTTTCCTATGACATACCCCGAAGTGCCCGAAACCTAGAAATCATGCAATGTACACATCCTAATATGTATTTCATATCCTCCCTAAAAAAATGTTTGAAAAATTCCTTGAGCGTCCCCTAAAGGAAAGGGATCTAAAACCCTAATTTGAGGATCATCGCTCCCCTAACATTGGCAAGTTGTGTTGGTCGCTAGCTATACTTCACTAGCCTCGCGCTCTTACTTGGATACCCGCGATGATCCTTAAAAGTAAACTTTTCCCAAAGAGGACAAGAAGCTTCATGATCTAGAGGCTTCGAGAACGGTGTGTTGGAGGTTGTTCGACGTGGATGAGGTCGAGTTCTCTCAGCTTGGACCTTTGGTCTTATCCCTATGAGCTACCTCCTTGACATGGAGGACCTTCTCCTATCTTTGGAGAGATCCTAACTCCCTTTCCCTACCTATATATTCATTGTCTCCCATTACCAAATGGTTGGTCCTTGGCTATTTCCACACTTATGCTGCGATTGTGCCTACATGCTACTCATTTGGCTTGGAGAAGGAGTTCTTGGATATCTTTAGCTTGGACTTGGACATTCACACAAGGAGAGCTTATTGACATCAAGGCTTGGTTTTATGCTTCCTCCTTTATTATATTAATATATAAAACTACTGGTTCACTTTCCATAAATGTGTGTGTTAATGAATCATTTATCTTAATGCTCCTTGATTTGTTAAGTGGATTAATTTCGATTATGTTATCTGTATTCATATGATTTTTTGTGTCTTTGATCTCTTATGCAGGCATTCAAACATTGTGAGCAGTAGTACTGAGCCTGAAACATAAGTGGTTCGAGGTATTCAACAAAGGAGGATGTTATAGCATCAAAACGAGGTAGGCCATCTTCCTCTTCTCTCATTTTGATTGTAATTTAGGAAAGTGTCTTGTAGATTGTCACGTAGGTTGCTAGTCCCACTCCTTTGGGCTAGAGGGATCACCTCTGTCTGCATAGAGGATTTTCCTAAACAACAAAATGGAGACTCCATTGGGGAAGCTTTGACCCTTTCCATCCATTCCTTCAATTATGTTCTTTGATGAGCTTGACCAATCGTCAGTTTCTTGGCTTGTTTGCTTCACTATAGCTATTTGCATTCACTGGTCATTGCTTGAGGATGTTCAATTTGTTATGGTCTTGAAGATTTTTTTATTTTTCCCTATTTTTCTCACCCATCACGTGTTCTCCTTCAATAGTTGCACTGTCATCACCGCTTTTTTAATTACAATCATGTTGATTACCCTTGCATCACCCTTTTGCCTATAACAGGCATGCTGAGCCTAGAGGATAGAAGAAAAATTAGGGTTTCTTCTTGTTTTATATATTTTTTCCCTTTGTAAATGATTTTACAATGTGTCTATAGTGTATTTTTCTTGGTTGTTATGATTGTATGACTGCAATTGTCTCTTGACTTTGTTAATGTGTGTTTGAGGCTTCATTACTTTCTAGGGTTTCTAGGGCTTCTAGGTCACTCTCCACTCATAATTTGGTCTACTTTCTTGAGATTAATTGCTTCCATTCAGGATTCCTCCTACAATCATGACATCTTTTTCAAGTTTCTTTTGGTTCATTGATGTGAAGTTGTTTTCATTAATGTCTAGTCTTATTTATGCTTCGAATATTCCTTTAGTTCCACTGTCAAGCATAAATTACAAATTGTTTGATTTGGTTGAACTAAAAGAGAGTACATGTTTTCATTCTTATGTTTCAAAAAGAAAAACGTGAAATATCTCTTCATTTAAGTATTTTTGAGACATTTTTTGCATTCGAAATCATAAAGTGAAAGGAATTTTCATTTTCATTGAGTTAGATTGAATTTTTCCTTTTCTCATTGCATTAGTTTGTATTGGTTGAATCAAAGTGAAAGAAAATCATTAGTGCATTTTAGTAAAGGAAAGTGATTTTCGTTTCTTATAGGGTTGCACCTTGGCATTTAATTTGTTAGTGAGATGGAAGATTAGATTTCATTGTTACATTTTGCATTGGAAAGAATTGTGTTTCATGCATTTTTCTTGTTTGATGCATTATTTGGTTGTCTCTCTTCCTTCATTAGTTTAGCCTTCATCGAATGAAAAGATTTCATTTTCATCATTTATTTGCATTATAAGAATATAAGTTACATTGTTGAGACCATCAAATTGAAACTTAATCCAAGATAAACTTAACATTTACCTCAGTTAACCTAAGGATAATTTGTCACCTAATGCAAATATCTAGAGGTCTAGGCCAGAGACGTGTTCATGCATCTTTAAACATAGCAGTTGTTGTTAACTTCATACAGTGTATCCTAGGGGTGAAATTCCATCCCAAAATGGAAGTATATAGAAGGTTCTCCAGTACTTTCGAGTATATAGGATGCACTTCAGTATAATAAGTATATAGGGATGCTCTCATTGAACAGTTCTACATTAGACAACGCTAACATGGACTTGTACTCCCCATACCATCAAGTATATATTGGGAGACCCCATTAGGTTTCTATCCTTTAGCCACAGGTAACTGAGTCATCTTCCTTGTAAATGTGATACACCGAACATAACATTCGGGGAGATTGGTTGTTGTACGTCAAGTCCTTGGTTTCAACTAAGGTGTATATAATGGTTCATGGTTACTTGGTTGTGATGAAACCAGCTCACAAAAAGATAGAAATGATAGATCAACGCCTTAGAAATAAGCCTCTTTGAGGGGAAAACCTCCTTTACATTACACAAATGAATAATTCTTAGATGATACAAATGACAAGACCTCACTCTATATATAGGAGTCTAAGGGTGTTGGAAATAATACTTAGAGGGGGGAGTGAATCAGTATTATTTGGTCAATTATTTTCTTTTTCAAACCCAGAACATATACGCTACTTCAGTTAGAGAAAACCGCGTATATATGCAACTACAGATAAAGAAACCCGCGTATATCATACAGATAATTTAAAATATTCTACAGATGTTGAACATTAATCTGTGCATCAGGATCATATAAACACTAACCAGGAATAGAAAAATAGAGCAGAAGACAATCAAACATAAGAACAAAAGATATAAGGTGGAAACCCAATGTGGTTGAAAACCACCTGCTGCAATATGTCTCTATCTTTTCAATTAGAAACTTCTTTTTACAATGACTCTGTACTGGTGGAGTCCTTTACCAGTACGCCGACGCTACCTGCAGAGAGCTACAACCCTCTCTCATTTTCCAGCTTCTCCTGGAAGGGAGCTACAACCCCCTTAGTTCTTGTACTAGTTGAGATACTAGTGCGCAGGCTGCTACCTGCTGAAGACTACAACCTTCTCTTCCTTCCAAGGACCACGTTTCATAAATTTTCAGACTGGATCCACAAATAACATCAATCAAACATCAAGAATTTCTGCATCAACCAATAAGCTTTTCACCAATCAAACCTAAATCAAAATAAATACTTCTCTGACGAATGTACCCAGATCATAATAACAGTAATCACACCCCACTTCTGAACCCAGAACACTGTAGCAATAAACAGAAGCAGCTAGAACATAAATC
>APFE030167781.1:8696-24622 GCA_000404065.3 Pinus taeda
CAAAGGCTTATGAGCTATGTAATCTAAGCTCAACAAGACAATGAGGAATTCAACGGAGGAAAGCAAACCGCTTGGAACGCAATCAATCACTTTCAACAATCACCAAACAAACATGAGAACAAAAACGAAGTTGGCTGGCCAACCAAGGACACAAGATCCCAAACGGGAGGCTAGACACACATGACCACTAGATGCCCTAGGGTTTGAGTGTGAAATCAATGGGGAAAAGAAAACACCCGAAGGATGAGAGTCCACGACCAAACAAACGACGGTCTGACACACTTCAGCAATCGCAAAAAGTCAAGACAAAGCATAAACCAAGCAACAAGAGCAAAAAGGAAGGCTTTGAAAAAACTGAAAACAAGCGGTAAACGAGCTCTCGTGGAACGAGGTCTCGCAAGCAAGCGAGTCACAGCTTAAACAAAGTTATCAAGCCAAAAGCCAAGTAGAAAAAGCAGGGGACAGCCAAAACCAAGAGGTTCAGTAGGTCAATTTGGACAAAAAGAAGTTTTACAGGATAAGTGCGGGTGATCCCACAGCAACAAAGCGATGACAGAAAAGTGTCTGTAGCAACTTTGCACTGTCAGCGCGGAAGGACACGAATAAAGGGCGCTGGCCCGAAAAACCAGGTCAGCGCGACTATTAAATGTATAAGCGCGATGACAGAGACAACAAAGAAGACAGTATGCGATGTCAGCACAGCTGTTTTAAAATAAAATGCGCTGAGGCTAAAAAACGAATAAAATTGAACCAAAAACCTCCAAACCAAAGCAACAGGATTTCAAAGCAATTAAGGCAATTCCTAGGACGAACCAGGAAACAAACTAACAACAAAACAATCCCCAAACTTTGACAAAGGAGCAATAATCAAATCAAAACAAAGGTGACATACAAAGAGACAAGCAAGCTCCCCAGCGGAGTCGCCAAATTGTTGGAGAGGTAAATCCCCTCTACGGATAGAGGCGATCCCTACAAGCCCAAAAGGGGTCTAGCAACAATCGAACAATGCTACACCGCAGGTTCCTAGTTGTAATTAACAAGTGGGTGAGAATAACCTACTTGGATTCCAACGCTTGTTTGTCAAAGAGATATTCCTCTCGCTCCTTTGCTCCAGCCGATCACGATTCCCCGCTATCCTCGCGGATGAATACCTGCACAAGCAAAAGAGAGCAAACAAAAGCGTAAAATCTACTAACAACAACTATGTATCGGTCAGGAAGGATACAATTTGCATTAATCAATCATTGAACAAATGTAAATGGAACCATAAGAGTAGTCATCTATCTTTATTAACAAAAAGTAGAGTAAGGTACAACCGGTGTCCTGACGCTGAGTCCTTCCCTAGAGGGTCCAGCCAACATATCTTCCAAGCATTCACCTTTGGAGCAAATCTCCCAAGTCAAAAGGTCTCTCTCTCACATACAAGGCAACAAGCTCATGACCTTCCTCAAGCTCAAAGCAATCCTCACACAACACACCAAATGCCTACAAAGAGCAGCACTAATGCACTAAGAATTCCTCAATCAAATTCTATATGTTCAAAACTAGCTGCTCATGGGCAATGGAGGAGGCTTATAAAGGAGAAGGAGTCTCCATGAATAGGTAAAGGATGAGCTTTCCCCCAAGATAAGTGGATGGTCAGTAGAACAGACATTCCAGAGAAAGGATGGCGACCTCAACAATGCTAACAACCAAGTCTGGAGGGATCTGGAAGGTTGGTTGTTAGAACAAATTCGCCCAAACAGGATCAGCGCGGGTGAGACACTGGCCTGGCGCGCTGACATCGCAGATCAACTATAGAGAAGGTCTGGTCAGCGCTCAACAGTACAGACAGAGGGCGCGCTGTCTGTAAAATTCGACCAGCGCGGAAAACACGTGTGCTTCCGCGCTAGCAGCGCAGCAGTTACACTGGCCTCCGTCGGTCAGCGCGGTTATTTAATAAACAGACGCGATGATTCATTTAACTTAGGCAAAGAGGGTTTTTTAACCATTTCAGGGAGCATGGGCTTAGGTGAATGTGGTTTTACAACATAGTAGGGAGACTGACATGATGGTAGTGACATTTTATTGTGTAACAGAACCTATGGAATGCACCCAACCAGACTGGAGCACCTAGCTGTGCCACGCATTGGAATGCTATCATGTGACCATTGAAGAGGAAGAAGAAGACCCAAGGAACATCAATATTCTGGAGGCAAAAGGACATCGCAAAGTTGAAGGCCCACCAATAGAAAACCTGGACATCTTCCCACCTTTGAAGACAAATCAAGTAAACATTAGCACTGAAGAAGAACCGAAATTCGCAAAAATTGGAGATTACTAGGACGACGCTATAGTAGATAAATTTGTTGAATTACTCCATGAATTCCAAGATATCTTTCCAACTAAATTTTCAAACCTAAAGGTCATAATCGGTGATTTGGGCGTTATGAAAAACATATTGAAACCAGACGCGCAACCTATAAAACCGATGCCTTATTGCCTTAATCCTATGTATAAGGAAAAGGTTCTCCAGGAGCTGGATAAGATGTTGGATGCAGGCATCATAGAACCTATTGAAGAATCTGATTGGGTGAGCCCGCCGGTGGTTCAAGAATAAACAAAAGGGCGAAATAAGGATCTGCGTAGATCTGCAGAAGCTTAAGGATGCATGTGTCCACAATCCATTTCTAACACCATTTACATATGAAGTGCTAGATAATTTTGGAGGGCACGAGGCCGATTCCTTTATTGACGGGTTTTCAAGGTATCATCAAATCAATATCAGGCCATAGGATAGAAGCAAAATGACCTTCGTAATAGAGTGGAGTTGTTTCCAATACACTATGAGGCCATTTGGACTAAAGAATGGGCCTACGACATTTTCTCGTGTAGTCATAGTAGCGTTCAAAGAGTTCATTCATAAGTTTCTTGAGGTATTATTTGATGACTTGGTGTTTGGATTAGTGAAGGAGCATGTAGCAAGTCTTCGCCTGATGTTGGATACATGTCGCAGATACCAGATAGCACTGAATTTGAAGAAATTCAAATTTTGTGTTCCTTTCGGGATCTTGTTGGGCCATGTTGTGTGTAAGCAAGGATTAATGGTGGACCCTAAAAAGATTGCGATAATTGTGAACTTGGAGGCCCATAGGAACATCAAGTAGCTATACACAACGTTGAGACATATGGGATACTATATAAAATTTATTAAAGCCTATGCTCAAATTACCACACCCATGGAGAAATTGCTAAATAAGGATGTGACATTCTATTAGGACGAAAGATGTTAGTGCAGCTTAGATGTGTTGAAAGAAAATATGGTCACTGTGTTGATCTTGGTATTCCTCGATTGGAAAAAGGTGTTTCATGTACATGTGGATGCTTCGTGTATTGTGCTAGGTGCAGTATTAATGCGATCCAGTGAAGGAGAATTGGACCATCCTATCGCCTACGCAAGTAGGAAGTTATTGAAGGTCGAGAGAAAATATTCAACAACTAAGCGAGAAGGCATAGCCATGGTCTACGCACTGTAAAAATTAAGGCACTAACTGTTAGGAGGGCATTTCAAGATGTATACAGATCATTCTTCCTTGAAATATCTAGTCAACAAGCCTATGTTGGGGGTGAAGATCTGCATATGGTTGCTGTTATTTCAGGAGTATGACTTTGAATTCATTGTGAAGCTAGCGAGGTTAAATGCGAGAGTTGACCATCTGTCATAGATTGAAACAGGAGAGGAACCTAGTAGTCTGGAGGAACCTAGTAATGCTCTTTGCGGTGCACATAGCGGATTACCATTTTGCAGACATTATTCACTTCTTAACTATGGGGACGGCAGGGTCAGAATTAGGGGATTTTTGAGGTCTAAAATGGGCCTCCTAAGTAAATTATAAAATAATAGTGAAAATAATAAAATATGATTAGGTTACATCATCAAATTTTAGAGGTAAAAAAGACAAAACTATTTTTTCAACTGGTATTTTTAACTTATCTCCCTATGGGTTTACTGAAATTTCAAGCGGAAACACTCATTGGATGTAGAATTTGATTCCTCATTCAAGGGGTACCTGTGTTGCATACTTTTTATGGACCTTGCTACACGAAAAATGAGAAATACATGAAAAATGTGATTGCAATAACGTTGTTTCATGTATTTCTCATTTTTCATGTAGTAGGGTCCATCAAAAGTATGCAATATGGATACTCCTTGGATGAGGAATTAAATTTTGCATCCAATGAGTACTCCCACTCAAAATTTGAGAAAAAAAAAATAGGGAGATAAGTTGAAAATATGAGTTGAAAAAGTAGTTTTATTATTTTATTATTTTTTAATCTTTGTACTTTTTTACTCCAAAAATGGTGAATCATTCCCCATGGTTGAAATCATCATCTTGAATCCTATTGGTCCTTATAAAGTTTATTTTGGTTGTACATTTTTCTTATGAGGCCCATTTTAGACCTCAAAAATCCCCTAATGGATATACAAGTCAGCAGAAGAAGGAATTAGTAGTGCACACGGCCGATTTTTCAGTTATTGTGGGACGTTAGTATAAAATGGGTACAAATGAAATATTGCGAAGATATGTGTCGAACTTTGAGCAGGACAGCATTCTTGCTGAAGCTCATGGGTGAGCTGTGGGAGGCCATTATGCAGGCAAAGCAACTGCACAGAAGATTTTGCGCATAGGTCTATGGTGGCCAACATTGCACAAGGATTCCAAGGCATACTGTAAGGCATGCGATGTGTGTCAAAGAACTGGCAGATCATCGCGAAGGGATGAGTTAACCCTACATCCTCAGGTGTCCCTGCAAACATTAAACGCAGAGGTAAGGGAGATGCAGCGGGCGAGTCTATGATGGCAACATTGCACAAGGATTCCAAGGCATACTATAAGGCATGTGATGCATGTCAAAGAACTAGCAGACCATCACAAAGAGATGAGTTACCCCTACATCCTCAGGTGTCCCTGCAGACATTAAACACATAGGTAAAGGAGATGCAACACTAATATGATGTAGGAACGTAGTAATCTGGAGGAACCTAGTAATTCTCTTTGCGGTGCGCATAGCGGATGACCATTTTGTAGACATTATTCACTTCTTAACTACGGGGACAGCAAGGTAAGGATATACAAGTCAGTAGAAGAAGGAATTAGTTGTGCACACAACCGATTTTTCAATTATTGCGGGATATTTGTAAAAAATGGGTACAGATGAAATATTACGAAGATATGTGCCAGACTTTGAGTGGGACACCATTCTCACTAAATCTCATGGGGGAGCTACAGGAGGCCATTATGCAGGCAAAGCAACTATGTAGAATATTTTGCGCACAGGTCTATGGTGGCCAACATTGCACAAGGATTCCAAGGCATACTGTAAGGCATGTGATGCATGTCAAAGAACTAGAAGACCATCACGAAGGGATGAGTTAACCTTACATCCTCAGCTGTCTCTGCATACATTAAACATAGAGGTAAGGGAGATGAAATGCCAATATGATGAGGTCAAGGCAACTACGTGCACCTTAGCATCAAGGAGCACCTTACCAAGTTACAGGAAGGAATGCAGCTACTGTCACAGTTAGAGGAAGTGCAGAAGAAAGAGGCCTTGCTAAAGGCTAGGTTACAACCTTGGCTAGATGAGGCTTATTAGATCATGATCTCCATTCAAGATAAGCTTAAGAGATTGTAGCAGATGCCGTGACGATGAGGTTGGAAGTAGAAGGACCAACCACGGAAAAATTGGTCGAGGAGGTTCGACAGGTAGCCGCATAGAGCGTTGTTGAAGTTGCAGTGATCCAAGTGGGGCTGGGGGGATCTTCATAGTAAGATCACGGCACCAATAGAGTGACTCGAGGGCAAGTCACGATCTTTATGTTGGGGGCCTGTTGGGATGGGGTCCCCTAGGTTAGTTTAGGGTTAAGATAACCCAAATTTTGGTACAATTTTGTAAATGATGTAAAGTCTCCGTGATTTGTGGATGTGGAGCACATAAATAAATAGGAGTAAAAGGGGCTTAGCCTCTTGTTTTGGATAAGTTTTGAGTCGGTTTTAGAGATTCACCCATGGTCTGGACCATGGAATTGTATGAAAAAGTCTATAAATAGTTGAGTCTTAGCGAAAGGAAGGGGGAACTAGATGGAACTAAGATAGAGAATTGGGTTGATTGAATAGTCTTGGGCAGGAGCTACGGTAGGAACGCTCAGCTTCCAACAGTTAGATAGGGTAAGAAAGGCTCTATAGCTAAGTGTACGGAGGCCTAGGTAGAGTCTGCAGCTGAGTGCACGAACCCCTGGAGTTGTGTGCGCAGGGTAGTTTGAATCTGTAATCTGTGAGTTGAAGATCAATAAAAGACAGTTTTCTGAAGAATTACTAAGTAACTCTATTATATCTGTTAATGTTATATGTTGTTGATAAATATATTATTTTATAAAATAATTATTGAATGCTACGTGATTATCTTGAAACTATCTTAATAATGTACGTAATGCATGCTTAAACACTTCCACGATGATTCTAGTGATTTCTCTTATGTTTTCTGGTGAATTAAGTAGATCTACGCAAACTCCATGTTAGGATTTCTTTCTGATGTGCGTAAGTAGATGAATCAGATGTTAAAGGTCTACAAGGACTGAACATGGGCCTTCGTGAAGACAGATCCAAGGCACTGAAAGACATCACACTAGTCTCTAGATGCAAAAACTTGGTTCTTGCATCACCCCATACTGCTTCGGGTGAGACTGTAGCCTATGCTACGCGGGTTGTTGCTGAAAGGGCTAGTGGTGTAGGTTTTTGTTGGTCTGTGCAACCAACTTTGAACCCGGTTCAGAACCCCTAAGCCAACACCATGCATTGGAATGATACAACGTGTCAACAAAACAAGAAGAAGATGATCCATGGAATATTAACATTCTAGAGACCGAAGGACAGTGCGAGGTTGAAGGGCCCAAAGTTGTGAACCCTGATGTAACAAAACATTTGAAAACCAGGCAAGTAAACATTGGATCCAATGCAACCTAAGTTCGCAAAGATAGGTGACTATTGGGATGAAGACACAATCGATAAGGTCGCAGAGCTGTTGTGCAAATACTAGGATTTATTCCCAACTAAGTTCTCAGATTTGAAGGGCATTGTAGGAGATATGGGTGTAATGAAGATCATTCTGAAACCACATGCGAAGCCCGTCAAGCAGAGACCCTACCACTTGAATCCTAAGTATAATGAAAAGGTGTGCAAAGGGTTGGACAAAATGTAGGAGGCTAGAATCATTGAGCCAGTAGAAGAGTGTGATTTTGTAAGCCATATGGTTGTTCAAGAAAAGAAGCAAGAAGGTGAAATCAGGATATGCATAGATCTGAGAAAGCTCAATGATGCGTGCATTCATGACCCATTACCAATGCCCTTTATAGATGAAATATTGGAGAATGTTGGAGGTCAGGAAGCCTATTCGTTTACTGATGGGTTATCAGGGTACCATCAAATTAATATCATGCCAGAGGATCACAGCAAGGTGACCTTCGCGACGAAGTGGGGATGCTTTGAGTATACAGTGATTCCATTCAAGATGAAGAATGTGCCTGTGATCTTCTCAAGGGTCGTAATTGCATCTTTTAAAGAATTTATTCATAAATTCTTGGAGGTATATTTTGATGACTGGATTGTGTTCGAGTTGGTAAAGCGCCACGTTGCAAGTCTGCGCCTTATGTTGAATACATGTCACAAATACTAGATTGTCCTGACTTTGAATAAAAGTATCTTTTGCGTGCCTTTTGGGATATTGTTAGTCCATGTGATATGTAAGCAGGGATTGATGGTAGACCCTACGAAGATAGTTGTGATTGTTAATTTAGAGTCTCTAAAGAATGTAAAGCAGCTATGTGCAACGCTGGGCCACATCGGCTACTATAGAAATTTTATCAAAGATTATGCACAGATACCAACACCAATGGAGAAGTTAGTAAAGAAGGACGTGACTTTCTGTTGGAATGAATACTTTCAGCACAACCTAGATGTGTTAAAGGAAAAGATGGTGACTACACCCATCTTGGTATTCCCCGATTGGAAGAAAGAATTTCATGTTCACATGGGTGCCTCTTGTATTGTGTTGGGTGCGATATTGACCCAGCCAAGTGAAGGCGATATTGATCATCCTATAGCCTTCGCAAGCAGGAAATTTTCAAAGGCATAGAAGAAATATTCCACTACAGAGCATGAAGAATTGGTGATGGTCTACATGCTATAGAAATTTCGACATTATTTGTTGGCTGCACATTTCAAAATGTACACAGATCACTCCGCTCTCAAGTACTTGGTCAACAAGCCTATGTTTGGGGGAAGATTTGTAGGTGGTTGTTAATATTTCAATAATATGACTTTGATGTGATAGTGAAGCCTGGGTGATTGAATGCAGGACCAAATCACTTATCTAGAATTAGACAGATGAAGAGGCCACTAATTTCGAAGAAGGATTGCTAGATGCGCAACTCTTTGTTGTGCGCATCACAGACAACCATTTTTCTTATATAATATAGTTATTAACTATTGGCACAGCCCTGGAAGAATATTCTACATAGTATAAAAAGGAACTGGTGATCCGCGCGACTAATTTTTCTGCAATAGTTGGACATTTGTATAATATGGGCACTTATGAAATACTGTGTCGATACGTTCTGGTGTTTGAATGATCTAGCATCCTCACCGAAGCACATGGAGGAGTGGCGGGAGGACACTATGCAGGCAGAGAAACTAGGCAGAAGATTCTACGCACAAGATTATGGTGGTTGACGGTGCATAAATACTCTAAGGAATATTGCAAGGCATGCGATGCTTGTCAGAGGATGGGCAAGCCATCACAGAGAGATGAATTTCCTTTAAACCTATTGGTTTTGTTACAGGTGTTTGACAAATGGACGATTGACTTTGTGGGTTCGATACAGCCACCAGGGAAAAAGATGGGTATGCGGTACATTATTACTACGACTAAGTATTTGATGAGATGGGTGGAAGCGTAGAGAGTTAAATATTGTAGTGCTACTACAGCTGATGAGTGATAGGGGTACACATTTTCTGAATGAAACAATTAGTGCGATGCTCAAAGATTTCTAGGTTTATCATCAAAAGAGTATGCCCTATCATCCTCAAGGCAATGGTGTGATGGAAGAATTCAATAAAATATTGGAGAACACATTAGCAAAGATCTACAATGCAAAAAGAAACAATTGGGATGTAAGCATACCAACAGTTCTATGGTCATATAAGATGACGTGCAAAAAGTTGACAGGTCAAACTCCATTTAGGTTGGTCTATGGGACTAAGGTTGTGATTCCCATGGAGTATATTGTCTCGAGTCTGTGGATTGCAGCATTGACGGATATGGTGGATCATGAGACTATGGAGGATCATCTCGCGTAGTTTTTGGAATTAGAAGAAGACCGTTTTTTAGCAGAATTTCACCAATAGGTGCAAAAGGAGTGCGAGAAGGCCTAGCATGATCAGCATATCAAGTTGAGCACCTTCAAGGTGAATTATTTGGTCTTGCTTTATGATACAAAATTCACAAAGTTCCCTGGAAAGTATCAAATGCACTAGTTGAGACCCTATATAGTCAAGGAAATTACATATGGTGGCACAGTTCAGCTCGCGAGGCTTCATGGAGAATTGTTTCCAAGCAAAGTCAATGGAAGTACACTAAAGTTGTATACAGGGGATCCTGCCCCTACATAATGACTACAGGATGGCAGGATAGTCTTAGTACTCCAGGCAGCTGCAAGGAGGTACAGTACTATAAACTACACTGCCCAAAGAATAGAAAAACATAGTAAGGGGGTTGCGCGAGGGAAGTAAGAAGTGCGCTAGAGGAAGCTACACCAGGAGAGTTTCACCGTGGGGGTTGGTGTCGCGCAATAGGGTCCAAAAATAGCCATTGGGTGCACTATAGATGATTGGATGGTAAAATTTCCACTAAAAGGAGCGGGTAAGCTTCATTTATGGTGAAAATCTTTGGCAATCTGTTGTTGAAGATGCATTTATGGTCAGAATTTGGAGGGAACAGTCGGATTTGAATTTGGAATCGCCTATAAATTTGCCATGCTCACTTGAATTAGAACACTCTGCCTTCAAATAATTTGCTTCCAGATAAAATTTTGTATGTCTGAGGAGAGTTGGAAAGATATTTTAGCCCAACCAGAATTCACCAACTTACTTGAGTTTCACCAAGAGATCATCTTTGAGAGAATGACGACCATAAACCTCGTAGAAGCCACAAGTTCTGAAGGTGAAGCCCCTGAAATCACATCCGCCATGGAAGATACGTCGTCTATGCATACGAAGTCAAGGTTTCCTAGGCTGAAATCATCTATTTCTAAGGAGAAATAGAAGAAACCATAGTTTGTTTCGGTGAGACAATCATTAAGGAAGAACCCTACTGAGGTTCAGCAAAAAGAAAAGATGGAAAAGTCAAAACAGCGACAAGAAACCCTAGATCTTGATGCATAAGAGCTCCGCGAGGGTGTTGAAGAGGTGGATCCTGAAGAGGGTGAGCCCATAACTAGGCTCCTGAAGTATATCCCTCCATGGAAAGGCAAATCAAAGGTGTCGAAGGATCCCGATAATGCTAAGTTTATGATTTCCACTCCACTGTTGTCATAGAAGGTGGTATTTCAAGGCGCACCCTTAGGATGCATTCCTGCACTAAAGATGGAAGACTGGGATCTAGTTGACCATGAAAAATTCATGCATTTGGCAATAAACAATTATTTGGCCAAGATCTATTATGAGGAGACTGGAGTCATGCGACTAGAACCTATGAAGTGGGTCACGGGGATTGAAAAGGCTGGATTGTTGAATATGTTGTGGGTGCCACATTTCAACAGAACCATCATCAAGATGGTGTGTGTGAGCAAATTACTCTCTTTGGTACATGATGGGTGTCTTTGGGTTGGAGAACCCATCCCTATTACAAATATGCTAATCCACCGTATCACAAGGTTGCCCTACCAAGGGGTGGATATAGCTGAGGATTTTGGAGGAAAGTCCAAGGAAAAACAAATCATAGATAGAATGAAGAGTAAGTTTGGTTTCGTAAAGAAGTCCCATGACACTCCATCTGCTCAATCATAGACAAGGCGGTACAATTTTCCACGCAAATTTTGGCCTACAAGGTCATGAGAAAGTTTCGCGTGGATGAGGTTCCAACACCAGTTATTTCACTTGCTGCCAATTGCACGAACATGGTATAGTAAACTTGGGCACAATATCTATGTAAGGAGTTTTTGTTGAATTTTCGTGAAGCACAAGACGAGGGAAAGGCATTCCATTATGCCTAGTTGTTGTTGTTGATCACCCTCGTCACGTGGAGGCTGCCAGAAGATAGTCACTTCCCTCCACAAAATGTTGACTTATTAGAGACTGTGAAGTTCTCTTCGCTGTGGGAAACAAAGGATCCTGAGAGGGTTATGGAAACGAAGATGTTCTGGGTATTGGTATAGATGGATCTATTCATCGTGATCAACCACAGACCAAGATTTTCACCAACCCTATATGAGTAGTTGGAGGCCTATGCAGAGTTCAAGGCAGTTTTTCACAACATTTTATCAGCGCACGACAAGATCTGAAGAAGGTATGGTATAAGTTGCTGTATCTAGTAGATGAGGTTGATGTGAGGGAAATTGTGGGAAAATGGCCAAGAGAGTGGCTGCACCCCACAGATCTCAGCGCAAGTAAGTAAGGGCGAAGAGAGTTCCTCCGTGCATACGACAGTAGCGCAGAAGCAGAAGGAAGCTAAGCAAGCTGCAACTCGACAGAAAGTTGCACAACAAAAGAAAGAAGTGGTTGCTAAGGTGGCTACTTTTGAAAAGGAGTGGGGGCAAGGAGCATAGCACTCCCTTCTAAGTAACAAAGAGCCATAAGGAGATGACTTCCAAACCTAGGAAGAAGTAGAAGTTGGACAAGCACGCACACATAAAACCAATGGTCCTCACTGAGGGGGCCTTGGATGAAATTGGAGACAAAGTACGCGACATAATGATTAAACTGTGGACGAAATTCGAGCAGCAATACCAGTCAGCACTGGGAAGCGTTCAGAAAGATCTGCGCGAGTTGTAGATGTTAACTCTGCTACATACTTTGACATTTTAGAGATCAAATACAAGCCCAGTCGTGTTGTTTATGCTCAAAGAGGACTCGCATCAATCATCCTTCCCATTCTCCTTCACTCCTCTTACACTCTCATAACCCCCCGCTACCTCAGTTCTTTCCTCCAAAACCCGGGATAAACCCTTGTTCCTCCAAGACCTGAGCGCAAAGCTTAAGCCCCCGCAAGACCGTATTGACGTGACCCCATGCTTCCATAGTTCATCACCACCTTTACTCTCATCCGTTGATCCCCGCCACCCCGATCTAACAGCTCCCGTTGCAGCAACTTACATGAACATTCCCTGACCATCCGATCATCCCCACCATAATCGGAGGGTGTTCGCTCTCCCCGCGCCTGTGAAATGACAGCACATTAATGTGCGATGAAAAGTGGTTTCGTTTATTCCCTGCCACCATGCATCACATGTTGACCAGTATCGCACGCCATTGTATGTTTACCACTTTATGCCCGCAGGCGATGCGATCAATACCGCCCACCGTCAAAACCGCTATTCCCGACCAATTAGCTCCCGCGTGTCTCCTCCGCCCGATGACCGTTGGATCTACCCACTCGAGCTCCAACGGCTCATTATCATATTACTCTCATTTCCTCCCGATATTCCCCTCCAAGCGATCTCTGCCGTCAATCCGCTTGATCCGACGGTTGATTTCCTTCCTCCGTTCAGCTCGTACATCCGCCATGTAGCCCACTTGCCCTGACCGTCCCGTGCTCCCGAAGGACGAAGGTGACCAGTTACTAGTACACGGTGCATTTGCTCGTCAACAACTGCCTTCAACAGACAGTATGGCTAAGAGAGAAAAGGACAGGGCCCGAGCAGGTGAAGGCATTGAATAGTTATGGAATTTCATTCTGCACAACACTCCACCCGCCTGAGTGGACAACAAATCGCAGGAAAAGATCAAATCCATCCACTACAGCAAGCAACCGCACTCAGAAGCTCCAGCAGGTAGTTAAAGCGGTTGGTGGTCAATTATGACCCCTCCATACTTAGAAAGGTCGAGTGCCTTTGTAATGAGACTCTATATATACCCAAAAACCAGATGTAATCAAGGTTGATGGTTGTTGTTTTGATGTAAGGTTCAACTTCTGGAGACTGTAACTGCTTTGATACTTGCAGCGTCTCGTCTTCATTTTCAGCTAATACAAGCTTCTTTTGTTGTTAATTGCGCACTTTCCATTCCTATTTTGTTCTAGGCTGTGCCTGTTATGCAGTGTTGCTAAACTCTTGATGTCTAGCATTAGAGGAGATATCATCCTACCTCTGTGTTAGAATCTTGCATGTATCAGTGAATGTGTTATTCAGGTTTCTTTTCACTTAATGCTAGAGAGTTGTCATCCTATTTGTGCATTAGGAAGTTAGATTTTCAAACCTCTTTACTGGTTGCAGCTAGCCATCATAAGGTTCTGTGCATCTACTAGTGTGATCAGTATTCTCCATGATTCACCCAACCCTTAAACTGTGAGTAACTGGTGGTCTAAAGCCTTGTAGTCTGGGGGTGTTCACGCATGTCTGGAGTCAAGCAAAGTAGAAGTGGTTATCTGGCTTGAACAATCATCATTCCTTCCATTCATCCATTTCCAACATTAAGTTGAGTTTGTAATGTTCTCGAGCATCTCTGAGATACAACCTAGGAGAGTTTCTTGGGGTGATAACAGTAGATATAGATGGGACGAATGCAAGCGAGTGTGGGACGAGCAAGAAGGATTCAAGCGAGCCTACAACAAGTGAGCATGACTGTGCTAGAGACAAATAGGACTCTGGACCTCAAAGTCATACCATTACTAGAGGGTTCACTGCACGTAGAGACTAATGAAGTAAACACCCAGCTCGAACAGATCAAGGATGTGGGTGTCAACCTAACTGTGTTGCCTATTCAAACCCTCCACACACTTCATCAAGGGGTATTAAATGAGCTCATGATCAAGGAGAAGTGCGCGCTATCAGTCATCAATGAAGTAAAGATGAATAATGAAAAAAATATTTGTGGAAGAGGCACAAGTGCTGAAAGAGAAGGAAGAACCAGCCGTGCGAGGCCAAAGCTTGGAGGCAACCATTACACAAGCATGTCATGCACTACCAGAAATTCACATCCCCAAAGATGCAGCATCAGCAATGAATATTTCAAAGTTGGTTGCCCTAGTTAGAGAATCAAAGGATGAGATTGTCTGAGTCACATTTGAGTTCCAGATGAAGATCTTAGAGTTGTAGTTAAAGTTGTAGCCAACCACACCACCAGAAGTCTAGGAGCAACGCAGAGTGACCATCAAGTAGGGAATGGCCACTTTGGATGTTGCAGTCACAAGATGCACACTAATATTTGAGTAGGAAATGGAATTATGGATGACTTTGTAGGAGGACCCAAACCTGCAGAGACATGGCACAGATATCCAAGAGAAGCAACGACAGTTTGATAAACTCAGGGTGATTGCATGCACTTTGGTGCTAGTCCAACGCTTCACTCGATTGACAGAAGGGAAACAACTGCAAACACAACTTGAGGATCTACAGAGAAAAGAGGTCATATTAAAGGCCAGAATACAGACATGGACAGAGGAATCAAGCCAGCTTACTCTGTCAGTACAAGAGAATTTGAAGACACTCTAGCAGACACAAAGGATGGTGCGCCTCGGGATGGAAGACCCTACTACAGAAAAGTTGGAAGAAGAAGTAAAACTATTCACGATGCAGGGTATTGCTAATTTACAAGTGTTGAAGATGGATTTCAACAAACTCCACAACGAGATAGTTGAGCCAACTAAGTGACTCGAGGGTGAGTCACCCAATTTGTGTTTGGGGCCTATTGGGATGGGGTCCCTGGAGTTATTTTGGTCAAGTTTTGGGTCAATTTTGTGATATCATTTTGTAATGAATATAAATTCTTCGCTAAATGTCGAAGTAGAGCGAGAAGCTAGTACGATTCAAAGGGACTTTAGTCCCTCGCGTGGGTAGGTGATAGAGTGGTTTTGAGACTCGCCCATGGTCCGTGGACCAAGGTATCGTAAAGAAAATGCTATATATAGATGAGTCATAGTGAGTCTTAGAAAGCATCTAATAGAGAAGAATCATTGTAAGGGAAAACGTGTTAAGGCAGGGAAGGTTGTTTCTTATACTTAGGCGAAAGGGGAAGGCTCTTGCAGCTGAGTGCGCGGAGACCTTGGTAAGTCCACACGCTGAGTACGCGAGCCCCCGCAGTTGAGTGCGCAGGAAGAAGAAGTTTGTATCTGAATGATTATACTTAAGAAGGATTATTTTGAGCCATTTCTGATGCATCTATGTCTTGATTATTATTTCTACAAAGTTTTTGTACCTCCGCTATATGTTATGAATTGTATGAATTAATGCTTATTTAATGCATGAAACTAGTAGATCTATAATTTTTATGGATTTTAAAGATAATTAAGGACCTTCGCGAAGATCTGGAAGTCATTTAGATAGATTTACAGTAATTTTCAATTCAGAAGGGTTAAAGGTGCAAAAAGGTATATCTAAGCCTTAAGAATGTCAGGAATCCCTCACACACACCTCTGGATGCAGAAACCTAGTTCTAGCATCCCCCAATACTACTTCAGATGAGACTACAACCTACACTATGCGGGTTGTTGCTGAAAGGCCAATAGTTAGGGTTTTGTTGGTTGGCGCAGCTAACTCTGAACCTGGGTCAGGACCCAACAAGACAACACCCCCAACTAAAGCAATTGCATGTCCTAATGGGGGTCTTAATTATTTCAACTTTATTTTATCGGAAAACCAAACATTCTGCCACAAAATTTTTTAATATCCAATTTAA
>APFE030167781.1:24642-64094 GCA_000404065.3 Pinus taeda
TTTGAATGAGTGCCCACACTTCTTCATCATTCTTCCATTCATCCCTTGTTTCGTTTATCCAATCTGGTTGGATAATAGAAATGGCACAAAACAATGCTTCCACATCCTCACCATTTCCTGAGAGTGCATCTGCCACAACATTTTGGTTCCCTTTCTTGTATGTGATTTCAAAGTCATAACCCAACATCTTTGTGACCCATTTTTTTTGCTCTTCTGAAGATAATCTTTGTTCTAAAAAGTATTTAAGACTATCATGATCCGTTTTTACCTTGAAGTGTCTTCCCATTAGGTAGGGTCACCTTTTCTTAAGTGCATGTAGTATTTCCAACATTTCCTTCTCATAAATAACTTTGTGTAAATACTTTCCTTTGATTGGATGACTATCGAAATCAATGGATCTTTCTTCTTACATTAAAACAATACCAATTCCATTTCCTAAGGCACACTTATGACCTTTAGTGTATTTGCTATCACAACTGTAACAAAGCCATTTTGCTATTTTTTCTTCCAATTGTTGTGGTGTCAACCTTGTAGGTTGTGGAAGGCTAGGGCCAACAACACTTCCATCTTTATAGTTGTGAGTGGTAAGATTCCTTGTTGCCATAATTTTGCTTTCATTTTTCTTGCCAACCTGAATGCCTTCTCCAATGAATCAGATTCCCAAAGGTGAACCTCATGTTGGATGTTATCCTTTAAAGTCCCTATGAACACATCAATCCCATGCTCCTCTGAAATATCTTTTACCCTTATGTTCAATTTTTGGAAGTCCTCAATGTGCTCCATCATTGAACCCTTTTGTTTGATATTTGTCATTTGGCTAAAAAAGGAGTTACTTTTTGTATCCTCATAATGTGTTACCATTTCTTTCATAAAAAATTCCCAAGTGACAATTTTTTTAAGAGAGCAAAGCCATCGATACCATACAAACTGATTGGGTTCCAAATATAAAGTTGCAATGCGTACCTTTTGTGTGTTATGCACATTATGGAGATCAAAATATTGCTCCATCTGTAGTATCCATGTTATGGGATCCTTGTCATCAAACTTCCTCATATCGATCTTTGGAACATGTTGGGTCTTCAATCCAAAGTTAGAGTCTATGAAATCATTATTAACAATTTTTTTGTTCTCATCATGAGTTTCCTTTACTACCCTTTCGACATTAGTAAGCATTTCTTGTAGAAACTTTGTCAAATCTATCTTCAAATCTTCCATGTTGCCTTTATGTTTTGCTTCTATCTTAGCTTCCATGCCATTCATCTTAGATTCCATGCCATTCATATTAGCTTCCATGCCTTTCTTTAAACCATCCATCTTAGCTTCTGTTACTTTTTGTGACAGTGAAATTTGTTGCACTTGGTCTCGTAATTTTGATATATCATGTTGCATTTCTTCCTCTTCTTCATGAGTCATGCTAGAACTTTCAGGTTTCTTACTAGGTGTTTCCATTTTATTTCTTCGGCATGTCAATTAATGATAGTTATGCTTCACTATATTCTTTGAATTCCTTCAAAATAATTTTTCAAACCAAACTTATGCAATTTTTTAAAAAGACTGCACATGTTTTTTGGCTTTGTAGGAGCTCGATATTTAATCTATTATATCTTTGTAATTGTGGATCTCCTAGGTATGAAATTCCATCCTATTGTAGCTCTCTACGTCCACATTCCAACCTTGGAAGTTTGATCAAGAATAGATTCTCCCATAAATAGTTATGTCAAATCTCCCATGATGACCTGATTATATACTAGTTCAGTAGATAAAACTTGTATGAAGTGCTACGTATCATTGTTTTGACCTTTAGACCTAAAACCAATACACATAAAACTATAGCCTATCCTCTTTCTTTACCTTTTTACTAAATTACAATCTGATGCTCAGAGAGAAATTTATGACGATTTTCCCCAGGTCACCTGTTTGAGATATAATTCAAGAGCCTGCAAAAACCCTAACTTCCTTGGATCATATCTACTAGAATATAGTGCAGCAAAATTGAAAATTTGGACGCTAGATTCATTGAGATTGTGGCTCAAATGGGTTGTAATTTCATCTTCTAAAACATTGTATAAAAATAGTTATATCAAAAATTCCACGGTGACCTGTTTGGAGCAGTGAAACCCTAGAATCCAAAGGTCTGATACCAAATGTTATGCAACTAGCTCACAAAATAGAAGAAAATATAGATCAACGACTTCAAAATCAGCCTCTTAGAGGGGAAAACTCCTTTACATTACACAAATGAACAATTTTTGGATGATACAAATGACAAAACCTCCTTTCTATATATAGGAGTCTAAGGGGTCGCAATATGATCAAGCTGACATAACAATAATAATATAAGGGCACAAAAATAACAATAGTGGACTTCTAAGTGGCACAATAATAAGATTATGGGGAAAATAGGGGAACAACAATAACAATAAGGAATAAAATTATTATACTAATGGGGGAATCACTAGTATTATAAGGATTTAACATTATAACCTTGATTAGCCATCATCTGATGCGGTTGTGATTCCTCTTCATAATCACACAATCGGTAATGGGGTTAGTATTCTTCAACCGAAAGAAAAATCAAGGGATACTGAAATCTAAGCCCTATCTAGAAGGCTCCTAATGAATTCACAATCTTGGCATATTCTGGAACCCGTGTAACAACAACCACAAAATTAGGAAACCCAAAAGGGTCACACTCCTACAGTCTTGCACTATTGGCCTCTATACGTTTAAGGCATCTATTCAATGCTCGACTCCTTAGCTGTGTAAAGAGGTTGAGGCAAAACCTGACAATCCTCCTCCTGTAGATGGCTGATTATTCCCTTATCTCAAGGGTACTCGGAAAATTCCTAAATTCACACGTCAATTCAGTAACCATGCCTGGTTCTGCTCTTATCCTCAAGGTTGCCTTCTCTTCATTAGTGTTAGATGACTGCATGGCCAGATGCCATTCTACTTGATTTCTCATGAAAGAGATGAAGGCTCACAACTTCAAGTCCCCCATGTAGGATAAAATGTGTAGCCCCATATGTAGGCTAGTGTATTCACAAATCATATTACGTAGAAAAAGCTCATAAAGTAAACTTTTCTCATCAAAATCACATGCACGAAAAACATCTAAAAAAGTTTGGGTAGAATTACCCAGATACAATCTATTCTCATAAACAACTTTTAATTGGAAAAAAAACAAACAAACAAACAAAAACAAAACAAAACAAAACAAACAAAAAACTTTCCCAAAGAAAGATTGGATAGGATGGGGAAGGCCTTCTACACCCCAACAAGTTTAGGGTGAGTCTGTATAGCTTGTTTTTATTATCTTTTATGTTCTGAATTTCTTGTTGCAACTGTTGCACTCATTCCTTCTTTTCCTTCTCAATTTTCTTCCTTTCCCATCTTGTCCACTCTTTTGGAAAATTCCTCTTAGCCCAATATTCTTTGAGAGTAATTACAACTTTTCGATGCTCCTCCAGAGAGATCACTCCCTTTTGCAAAGAGAGTGCCAGTTGCTTCCAATTCTATAATTCCAATATCAACAAAAGTTTTTTTGAACACCATCCTGCTTCAGGATCTCGTGTTCTCTCACATGCAACATCAATAGGGGGTGTAACAGCATGTCGACATTTGAGTTGTTTTTCTTTGGTTGTTGGTTCTTGTGTAACAACGACTTCATCAATAGGTTCTTGTGGATTAGCTCTTACTTCTTCATCCTGAGGGACCTTTGCCTCAATTGTTGGTTCTTATGTAACAATAGTATCCTCGACAGGTTCTTGTGTTTCAGCTTCCAGGTCGATCACCATGGGATGCTTTGTTTCAACTGTTGGTTCTTGTGTAACAGCAGTGTTTTCAATGGGTTCTTTTGTATTAGCTCCCCAAGGTTCAATTTAGGTTTCTATCTAGATGGTACTTCCAGCAAAAACGTTATACCTGAATGTCTCTAAAATATTATCACATGTAGAACATAGAGAACCTGGTGTAGTTTTGTCTCTCATCTTATCAATAGCCTCTACCAAAGCATCCAGACCTGGGACCCTTATTTCTACTTTACTATCCTCTAATTGTTGCCTTAATTCTTTATTTTCATTTTCTAATTCTTCAATTTTACAGAGCAGGGTTTGGGTCTCATCCTTACCTGGTAAATGAGCCTCTTCCGGATGGGCCTATTCTTTTTCTTTTTGCTCCTTTGCATCATTATGCCTACTTGACCTATTTCTTGATGGAGGTGGGGGTTCTAGCTGGGTGCTGACTCTACCCCTCTTCTTAGGTACCCTACCACCTATTGACTTTTCCAATGATCTTTTCTTGATTTTTCTTCCAAAGGATTTCCCTTGCTCTGCAATCACCCTAACTTCCTTTGGAGCATCAGCAGGAGTTTTAGCTTGCTTTCGGCATGAAGTCCTCGTATTTCTTCTCATAAACTCTTCCCAACTCTAGCCTTTGCATTCCAGGGCGTCTGTTACGAATAAGTTTATAAGGTCATGGTTGGTGACATAAGTTTTCAGATGCACAACAACCTTCACAACAGCAGACATATGCTTCAGGTTCTCCAAAAGGATTGTGAATCATTTCGAAATATGTAATTTAAATCAAACATTAAAGTGATAGACCTTGTAATCATTGGAAAATCTTGTAATCATTATCATATTTTTATGTCAATCATACTATAGGTTTAAGTTGCCTTTAAAACATATCTCCATGCCCCACATTAATAATGAGACCATAACGCATATCGTATGATCCCCTGATCTGACATCACTACTTTTACTGCCATGATTTTACTACCCCAATATTTATCCCAATGAAGCACTGCATATTTATTTCAAAAAATTCTCATAAGAGAAAGAAGACAAAGCACAAAGGGTATTGTCTGAAGTAGACATGCGAGGAGCAATAGTTATGTAAAATCTCCCATGATGACCTGATTATATACTAGTTCAGTAGATAAAAATTGTATGAAGTGCTATGTATCATTGTTTTGACCTTCAGACCTAAAACCGATACACATAAAACTATAGTTCGTCCTGTTTCTCTACCTTTTTACTAAATTGCAATCTGATGCTCAGAGAGAAAGTTATGACTAATTTCCCCAGGTCACATGTTTGAGATATAATTCAAGAGCCTGCAAAAACCCTAATTTCCTTGGATCATATCTACTAAAATATAGTGCGACAAAATCGGAAATTTGGACCCTAGATTCATCGAGATTGTGGCTCAAATGGGTTGTAATTTCAGCTTCTGAAACATTTTATAAAAATAGTTATATCAAAAATTCCACGATGACCTACTTGGAGCAACGAAACCCTAGAATCCAAAGCTCGGATACCAAATGTTATGCAACCAGCTCACAAAATAGAAGAAAAGATAGATCAACGACTTCAAAATTAGCCTCTTAGAGGGGGAAAACCCCTTTACATTACACAAATGAACAATTTTTGGATAATACAAATGACAAAACCTCCTTTCTGTATATAGGAGTCTAAGGGGTCGCAATATGATCAAGCTGACATAACAATAATAATATAAGGGCACAAAAATAACAATGTGGCCTTCTAAGTGGCACAATAATAACATTATGGGGAAAATAGGGGCACAAAAATAAAATAAGGGATAAAAATATTATAGTAATGGTGGAAGCACTAGTATTATAGGGATCTAACATTATAACCTTTATTATCTATCATCTGATGTGGCCATGATTCCTCTTCATAATCACACAATTCGTAATGGGGCTAGTATTCTTCAACCGAAAGCCAAATCAAGGGATACTGAAATCTCTATCTAGAAGGCTTCTAATGAATTCACAATCTTGGCATATTCTGGAACCCGTGGAACAACAACCACAAAATTAGGAAACCCAAAAGGGTCACACTCCTGCAGTCTTGCACTACTGGCCTCTATATGTTTAAGGCATCTAATCAATCCTCGACTCCTCAGATGTGTAAAGAGGTTGAGGCAAAACCCAACAATCCTCCTCCTGTAGATGGCTAATTATTCCCTTATCTCAAGGGTACTTGGAAAATTCCTAAATTCACATGTCAATTCAATAGCCATGCCTGGTTCTACTCTTATCCACAAGGTTACCTTCTCTTCATTGGTGTTAGATGATTGCATGGCTAGATACCATTCTACTTGATTTCTCATGAAAGAGATGAAGGCTCACAACTTCAAGTCCCCCATGTAGGAGAAAATGCATACAACCATATGTAGGCTAGTGTATTCACAAATCATATTACGTAGAAAAAGCTCACAAAGTAAACTTTACTCATCAAAATCGCATGCACGAAAAACATCTAAAAAAGTTCGGGTAGAATTACCTAGATACGATCTATTCTCATAGACAACTTTTAACTAGAAAAAAACAAACAAACAAAAATACAAAAACAAACAAACAAACAAACAAAAACAAACCAAAAAAACAAAAAACAAAAAACTTTCCTAAAGAAATATTGGATAGGATGGGGAAGGCCTTCTACACCCCAACAAGTTTAGGGTGAGTCTATATAGCTTATTTTTATTATCTTTTATGTTCTGAATTTCTTGTTGTAATTGTTGCACTCATTCCCCCTTTTCGTTCTCAATTTTCTTCCTTTCCCATCTTGTCCACTCTTTTGGAAAATTCCTCTTAGCCCAATATTCTTTGAGAGTAATTACAACTTTTCGATGCTCCTCCAAAGAGATCACTCCCTTTTGCAAAGAGAGTGCCAATTGCTTCCAATTCTATAATTTCAATTTCAACAAAAGTTTTTTTGAACACCATCCTACTTCAGGATCTCGTGTTCTCTCACATGCAACATCAATAGGGGGTGTAACAACATCTCGAAATTTGAGTTGCTTTGCTTTGGTTGTTGGTTCTTGTGTAACAACAACTTCATCAATAGGTTCTTGTGGATTATCTCTTACTTCTTCTTCCTAAGGGACCTTTGCCTCAATTGTTGGTTCTTATGTAACAATAGTATCCTCGACAAGTTCTTGTGTTTCAGCTTCCAGGTCGATCACCATGGGATGCTCCATTTCAACTATTAGTTCTTGTGTAACAATAGTGTTGTCAACGAGTTCTTTTGTATTAGCTCCCCAGGGTTCAATTTAGGTTTCTATCTAGATGGTACTTCCAGCACAAATGTTATACCCGACTGTCTCTAAAATCTTAGCACATGCAGAACATAGAGAACCTGGTGTAGCTTCGTCTCTCATCTTATCAACAGCCTCTGCCAAAGCATCCAGACCCGGGACCCTTATTTCTACTTTACTATCCTCTAATTGTTGCCTTAATTCTTTATTTTATTTTTCTAACTCTTCAATTTTACAGAGAAAGGTTTGGGTCTTGTCCTTACCTAGTAAATGAACCTCTTTCGGATGGGCCTATTCTTCTTCTTTTTTCTCCCTTGCATCATTATGCCTACTTGACCTCTTTCTGATAGAGGTGGGGGCTCTGACTGGGTGCTGACTCTAACCCTCTTCTTATGTATCCTGACACCTATTGGCTTTTCCAATGATCTTTTCTTGATTTTTCTTCCAGAGGATTTCCCTTGCTCTTTAGTCACCCTAACTTCCTTTGGAGCATCAGCAGGGGTTTCAGCTTGCTTCCGGTGTGAGGTCCTCATATTTCTTCTCATAAACTCTTCCCAACTCTAGCTTTGGCATTCCAGGGCATCCGTTACAAATAATTTTATAAGGTCATGGTTGGTGACACAAGTTTCCAGATGCACAACAACAGACATATGCTTTAGATTCTCCAAAAGGATTGTGAATCATTTCGAAATATGTAATTTAAATCAAACATTAAAGTGATAGACCTTGTAATCATTGGAAAATCTTACAATCATTATCATATTTTTATGTCAATCATACTATAGGTTTAGATCACCTTTAAAACATATCTCCATGCCCCACATTAATAATGAGACCATAACGCATATTGTACGATCCCTTGATCCGACATCACTGCTTTTACTGCCCCGATATCTATCCCAACGAAGCACTGCATATTTATTTCACAAAATTCTCAGAAGAGAAAGAAGACAAAGCACAGAGGGTATTGTTTGAAGTAGACATGGGAGGAGCAATAGTTAGGAATGATCCTAATTCCACAGAAGCATTGGAGAATCACCCGAAGGCATGCCATATTTTTAAAAAGGTGGGATGGTTCGAATTATTCAAATGACTCAAAGGGTTGGAAGAAATTGTTGCCCTAGAGTTTTCCAAGAACTTGAATAGGACTCAGACGAAGGTCAGGGGGTTGAAGTTAGAAGTCACTGAAGAAGTAATTTCCTGAGTATCAGCATTGCAAGCTGAAGGAAAAAGGTGGTTTAACTGAAAAATTAATGATTCTTCCATAGTGATGGCATGAGAGGTTTTTACTACTTTTCCCGATTGTAGATGGATTTCATTACATTCAATGGGAGTGATGTAGTAAGTTTGGAAGGAAGCAGGAGCTTCTAAAGCCTGGGCTGCCTTATTATTTGGGTTAGGATTAGGTTGTATAAGTAATTGGGGTCGTATGGGAGGTGTAGCAACAGGTGTTGAGAGAGGTGGAAGCTGTAATTTTTGCTGCATTGGTAATGTGACATAAAGAATTTCCTCTTTAATTTTGGGGCCAAGAATATGGCTGGGATGGAGCATATTGAAAAGGTGGAGAGGGAGACCATTGGTTCCATGGTGAGGAAAACTGAAGTGGAGGAGGTGAGGAACATTTCCATGCAAATTGTTGTGCATTATATACATTATTCCATGGATTAAAAGAAAAATCTTGAGGCATACCTAGTGGTGTAGCTACGAAGGCTTCCTGGATCCAATGAAGTAGGAAGACTGGACTTCCTCACTTGATTCTTTAAGAATTTCGTTTAGTCTGGGAATCTCTAGACAATATCCTTTAGAATGCTCCAAATCACAAATGTTGCACAAGCTGATGTTGTCAACTTTACAATCACTTAAGGAATGTTTATCCTTACATCTCGGGCAGAATATAGCCAAAGCTTTCTCAATTCCATCCTGTGCCTTTTTTGCTTATGCAATTGTCAGTTGGGCAGATAAAGTACTGAGGAGGTTAGTTTTAAGATTCTTGAATAGGTTCTCAATCTCAACTCTGATCACACCTCCATTTGCAGATTTTTGTATTCGAATGGAGGTGTCCCGTGTCATTCTTCTTCCTCGTGATGTCCTCTCAAGCATCCTAAGCATAGTTTTATTATCTCATCAAATGATTCTTGAGATATATCTCCCTTCCCCAGCAGATTCAATGTATCCAGGCAATCATCTCTCATTCCCCATATGAATATAGTTTTCAGTATCTCCGGATCCAAATCACTATGTTTAGATCTTTGTAGATTATAGTGCAATCACACCACATAATCCTCCAACCTTTCTTCTTATTTTTGTGTTATCCTAAATATTTCTTCCCTCAAGTCCTTGGTCCAAAAATAGTCCTAATATTTTGACATAGAGGTAGTTTTCATCTCTACCCATGTCCAAATAGTAGTAGAGCCCAGTCCCATGAACCACGTTAACGTTGCTCCCTTTAGAGTGGTAGGGAACAATTTCAACTTCTGAACATCTGAAGTATAATCATAGCTCCTGCATAGGACATCAAATTCAAACAAGAATGTATCAGGATCTTCTATAGTCACCCCTTGAAAAGATGGAAGAGCTGATAAGGGAATGTTTTTCATGAGAGCTTCAACCCCTATATCACTTATTGGGAATTCAAAGTTGGTAATAGTGGCATCAGTCCTTGTATCATCATTGTTATTATTATTATTTCCTTCCATTGTACATTCCCTTGTTTCTTGTTTTGATGAGGCCTCTCCCAAAGATGATGATTGTATAGGTTTATCTTGGACTTGTTATTTCACAGCACTACCTAAATCTGGGTATTGATAAGTAAAAGAATTTTTTTCTAGTTCTGGCTCTAAGTGCCCCCCCTACCCCCCGTTGGTTTCCCCTTGGCATTCAAACCCAAAGTCCTAGTCACTAGCTTCTCAGTGTTGTTTTCGAACTGAATATATAGTCTCGGGAGTATGTATACTAGTTTGAAGGTAATGAGGTCCTAAGATGGAGGACCCAAATTCTTCTAACCTTAATATGGGAGTAACCACTTTCTGTGGTCCTATTTTTCTTGTATCCTTCTATAAATTTTATTGTTCTCTCCTTGCCTTTGAAATTAATTCCTGAATGAATGTTTTCCTCCCTAAATTTGTGCTTTTCTTGTTCCTTTTATGACCCTTTTTTCCTGTAGGTTTATTAGAGTTATTATGTTATGTGTCTCTTTTTCTCATACATGCTACACATGGACCCTATGTGTAATTATTTCACACTCTAAATGCCTCATTCATTACAATGTTGAGCCCACTCAGGTATGCTGGAGCGATGCACAGGTTCTTAACTCTTGTCTTACCACCCAACGTCTATAAGACTGAGGACAATTCTAAAAAAGAGAAATTCAAAATTTAACACACCCTAAGTGTTCTAATGATCACAGTGGTGAGCCCACTCAAGTATGTTAGAGCCATGCACAATTTATTACCTCTCTTCTTACTGCCCAACGCATATGCACTAGAAACATTATTCTAACAAAACACATTGGTTGACTGTATCATCAACTACTTTCCCTGGAAATGGCACCAAAATGTTGTGGTGATCTAATCACTGTTTAATTTGAATGAACAATAAGCATTTAATTTTCAACCAGGGTAGGTTTCTTTCTTTCAAAGGTGTCTGCACTATCTGTCTTGATACATAACAACCAGGGAAAGAAATGAAAGAAAATGTCGTTGAACACAATTGCAGAACTTAAAGCACTCATGAAGAAATTAAAAATACATTCTACATTAATGAAATTCACTCATCACACTTGATGTTTCTCTCAAAGAACAAGTGCGCCACACATCATTAGTAAAATTGTATCAGCTGATTAAATATTATAGTTCTAACCAATCCTGTGTAACAACATATAATGAATCTAGAAACAAAAGTGCATCAATAATACAATTCACACAACAACATTAATAAACTCACACGTAAAATAAAGTTAAACCAAACAAATAATTTACTACTATTGTAATCCTTGCTAGAGTGGAGGGCCCTTCCTCCCTAGCAAAGCGTAAGGATGAAATGGAAACTAGTTAAAACTCAACACGAAATCTGTATGAACATTTGATCCGGATTTAATTAGGAGTGCAACAAATTACAGATATAACCATAAATACAGAGATGTAATAGAAATAATACTTCATTTAATTAATATCAAATACTAAAATATGCTTACAAACTGAATGGACATAAGACTGGCTCGAGCGATGGTAGCTTATCTCTGAGAAGAGATGTGGAGGCTGCATGCCTTTGAACTCAGTTATGATGAGGCTCAAGTGCCTTTTTATTATTGAACAACAAGAGAAAACCCTAAACAACCAAAACCCTAACCGAGGAGATGTAACACCAAGAGTTTATGGGCCCCGTTGGGGTTAGTTGGGTAGCCAACTTCCTGAGGTCATAACTTGGTCATATTATCCCCGTTTGATGTGTTTGGTACCTCGTTGGAAATATCTCTCCAAGTACTACAGCTATTAATGCAATTTCTTTTGAAATTGCTAAAGACATTTTTCCAAAAAAATGTCATTTAGGGCCTCAAAAAGGCTCTCGAATTTCAAGGCCCAAAAAACTGCCAAAAATAGTAAATTGTGCTACAATTAAGGAAACTAAAAAAAATTGAAAGAAACAATTGTGATGATCCAAGTGGAATAGACGGGTGGCCTCCAAGATCCACCTAGATCAGTACCCCCCCCCTCCCCACCTTAAGAAGAAATGGTCCCCATTTCTTTCAGTTCCTCCATGAGATGAGGAAACTTATGTTGAACTTGGTCCCTCGTGGGCCATTTGCCTTGGTGTAGAATTTGGCTGACTTTGACAACTCGATACAACTGGATCTTCTGATGGCGAGTGTTCTTGATCTACGTGTCCATGATCCGATCAGTTGCAGCTTGTTCCATGCGGTCTGTATTTAACTTTGTTGGTGTGAGTTATTCTGCAATGTCGGATGTGTCCAGTAATAGTGGAAAGTATGGCCGAAGGCGATCCACATTGAACACTGGGTGCAGGCCAAGGAATGGGGGAATGTTGATCTTAAGAGAATTATCTCCCACATCCTTAGTGATGATGTATGGTCCATATCGAAGTGGTTGAATCTTGTGGTGGGGCCCAGCGAGGCGCTCCTTCTGCAAATGTAGCCAAACTTTATCGCCCACCTACAACTTGTGTGGCACCCGATGTTGACCATGTCGTTGTTTGTAATTAACATTGATTTTTCCAATATGTCATGGACCTGTTGGCAGAGGTGTTGAATGTGCTCAATGAAGTTATTTTCCTTGTCGGCTTTGGACTGTACATGAGCCGAATCTGCCTAAGTCACTGCAAATGGTATGGCCACATCAATGGGACATAGTGGCTGGAATCCCAAGCCCACATGAAAAGGGTTGTGGCATGTCAAGTTATGGAGAACACAGTTATAGCTGTGCTAGGCATAGTGGAGGCTCTCATCCCATGTGCATGGATGCTTTGAGTTGTACATGCGCAGAATGTATACGATCATCATCTTGACGACCTCTGGCTAGCCATCAGTTTTGGGATGGAAAATTGTTGACTTAGTGAGCTTAGTGTCCACCATCGACCAGAGACTAGGCCAAGTGATATGAGAGAACCCCAACACGAACTTTTCGTACAAATTGGCAAGACCCAGAAAGTTGTGGAGCTCTGTCAGAGTGGTTGGGGTTGACCAATCCCAAATGACTTGGATCTTGGATGGATCCACATGCACCCCCCGTTCATCAATAATGTTTCCCAGATATTGAACTTGCGTCATGCCAAAAGTGCATTTCTCTAAATTGGCACACATCTTGCATTGTCGCAATGTTTGGAGAACCTGTTGGATGTGATGGAGATGCTCTGCCCAACTCTGATTGACGATCAGGATGTCATCCAAGTATACCACTACAAATGAGTTGGTGAATGGCCACAAGATGTCATCCATCAACCTCATGAAGATTGCAAGAGCATTCGTCAACCCGAAAGGCATAACCAACCATTTGAAAAGGCCCTCTTTAGGTTTGAAGGCAGTCTTCCACACATCGGAGGGTTCGATTGGTACCTAGTGATATTCGGACTTCAAGTCGATCTTGTGGAAATATTTTTCCCCCTTGAGTTGGTCCAGAACATCATAAATCTATGGGATCGGGTACCTATTTTAGATAGTGATCTTGTTCAGCTCTCAATAGTCAATACAGAGTCTCCAAGTCCGATCCTTCTTTTGTACTAACATGATCAGTCTCCCACAGAGCGATGAACTTGGCCAAATGTGACCTTTCTGCAGCAACTCCTAAATCTACCTCTTGATTTCATCATTCTCCAAAATGGATTGTCAATAGATTAATCCATTGGGCAACGATGCACTTGGGGATAGATCAATGGAGTGATTGACCTAACAATCCAGAGGCACCCCTGCGGGGGAGGTGAAGATGTCCTCGTACTCCTCCATGACCTTGTCCATATGTTGTTGTTATGCAAAAGGGCCCTGTCTGGAGGTCATGGCCATTGTCTTCTTCTTTCCCTGAGGTCGTATCATCAGGAAAACAAATTTCCCAGTTTTGGAAATGAGCTTAATGCATTGTTTTATGGTAACGAGAGAGATGGTGGTAGGCAGTGCTACCTTCAGTATCTTGTACAATTTATTTCCCAAGGTAATAATAACATCACGAGGCCTTGACTCATACACAGCATATCACTTCCACAACAATGGTTGGCCTAATAATACATCGAAAACATCAAGGGTAGCAATGTCACATAATACCTCATCCTTGAAGGGCTTGATGTTGTATGGAAGGCGACACTATTGGCTCATATGAAGATCCCGTCCTTGGTGAAGCCACCCGATAGTGTATGACTTTGGGTGTGTTATGGTCAGTAAGTCTAGCCACTTCATGACCTTTGCTAAAATGAGTTTCTTTAGGCTCCCACTGTCAATAATGAATTTTAGTAGGGAACCCTTTACCCACATATGGGAGTGGAAGAGACACTCCTCGTCCTCTAGGTATTTTGGTACCTCCTTCTGGATCTTCAAGGTGACAATGGTAGTGTTTGGCTCCGCATCGATAATCTGCTTCCCTTTTTCACTCCCATTGTCGGGTTCTGACTCAGAGTCGAAACAAACATCTAATTCTGGAGCCTTCAGCTTGGCCACCATTAATTGTTTGGCCCGACACTCACTTATGTTGTGAGTGGATATCTTATGGAACTCACATCACTTTCCCATGTCCTTCTTTGGCTTCGTAGCATTATCCTTTGCTTGTGGCTTTGGCAGGTTTTCCTGGGTCATCCCACATTGACTTTGTCCTTTGTTCTATGGTTTGGGGACACATTTCCCTTGCTTCAAATTCACAGATCCAAAGTCTCACTTCTTCTGTTTAAACGTATGCTCGATCTTAATAGCGTATCAGTACATTGTTCCAAGCGAGGAGATGTTTAGGAACTCCATCTCGTCCTGGATGTATCTGTGTAGGAAGTCGTGGTACTTGAGTACCAAATGTTTCTCAAAATACTTGATAGCCAACTTCGTGTGAAGGGTATGAAAAACATTGGTAAACTTTGACACATCTTGGTCCCTTCCAGTCGCAGTGTTGTCCACTTTATGTATTATCCTCATAGCTCCCAATAGGGTAGTACTTCTCCTTAATGGCATCCCAGAATGAATGCCAAGTGGGAGCAACTGAAAATAGTGAGGTCATACTTTCATGCTTCTACTCACAGTAGTTTTCCCACCAATCCTTTACATGGGGGGTGGCCTTGAGAAGAGAAAAAGTAATATTTTCCTGGTTGGGAAAATCATGAACAAAAAAATATCCCTCTAGCATATTTAACCATTTATCTATGGCATCTGCATCTATTCGACCCTCAAATATGGGAATATAAAAGTTTACTTGTACCTTAAAAGTTGTAGAGCCTCCAGAGTGGCTGTTGGATGTGGATGCGCCGTCGGCGGGAAATCGTTGAAGGATCTGGGAAAATTTATCCATCATCACATTCCTTTGTTTCTCAAGGGCCCCCTCGAGCTATATTTTGATAGGATCTCATGCTCCCTCATCTTTCTTTTCTTCCCCCATGGGAGATTATCGAGGTTTGCGAGGCTGATCTTGCAAAGGTTCAACCAGATCGAGCCCTAACTCCTTATATCCTGACCTCGTTGGGGGCATGCAAAGAAAAACAGAGAAAGAGAAGACCGCTCTAATACCACTGATTCACATTTAAATAGGAACACAACAAATTACAGATATAACCATAAATACATAGATGCAACGGAAATAACACTTCATTTCATTAATATCAAATACTGAAATATGTTTACAAACAAAATGGAAATAAGACTAGCTCGAGCGATGGTAGCTTATCTCTGAGAAGAGATGTGGCGACTACATGTCTCTGAACTTAGTTATAATGAGGCTCAAGTGCCTTTTTATTATTGAACAATAAGAGAAAACTATAAGCAACCAAAACCCTAACCTGAGGAGATGTAACACCAAGAGTTTATGGGCCCTATTGGGGTTATTTGGGCAGCCAACTTCCCGGGGTCGTAATTTGGCCATATTATCTCTGTTTGACGCGTATGACACCTCGTTGGGAATATATCTCTGAGGACTACAACTACTTATGTGATTTCTTGGGAAAACACCAAAGGAATTTTTCCAAAAAAAAACATCGTTTAGGGCCTCAAAACGGCTCCGGAACTCCAGGACCCAAAAACTGCCAAAAATAGTAAACTATGCTACAAAAAAAACAACAACAACAACAACAACGGTGAGGGTCCAAGTGGAATAGGTGGGTGGCCTCCAATATCCACCTGGATCACATCACGAGAAGTGTTTTGTATTGAAAATGGCTAGAAAATTACAAGATCAAAATGTCGATTTTGTTCTTTTGTTGTTGTTCCCTTTTCATGGAACTGACTCTTTTTATAAAGTTTACAAGCCCCAAAAATTAGGGAATGGATTAGTCATGAGAATCTCATAATTCTCATGCTGATCAATATTAAGAGAAAAATAGAAAGCGTTACAAATAGTTTTCCAATAAAAGACCAATTCAAGTTACACCATCTCCACAATCATAACCATTGAGATCCTTTGACCGTCCATAAAATATTCATGATTCTTAACAATTGCCTTTGAAGACAGCAACCACGATCTTTGTCAGTTGTAGTGTAACAACAACTTGAGATCTAAAAATAAAACTTCGGAATGTAATAGAAAATCCTCGAAGTGTAATAGCAAGTGACAGTAGTAGCTTCTCATCCTTATTCCTTGGTTGTAGGAAACACCTGAAAGAAAAATAACAAAAAAAATTCTCCCACAATTACCTTGGTTAGTCAGCTCAAAAAGACATCACTTCATTCGATATTTAACGAAATATGGAAAAATAATATGATGAGAAATTATTTCTCTTATAACCAAGGAAAATGGTAATTTGGACATAAAGTTCATAGGTTTGTAGAGAGAGAATGATCAAAAATGGGGAAATAGGTGTCTGAGATATGCTTAAAAATTGCACCAAACAATTGTGAAAAATAATGTATCGGATGTTGTGCCAAGACCGAATGGGAAGTATGTCGTGACTTCAAAGTGGTTATTCGAGATCAAACATGGAACTCATTGGCAGCATTGAGAAATACAGAGCAAGGTTCGTAGCTCGAGGATTCTCTCAGAAAGAGGGAGAAGATTATGATGACATATTTTCTCCCGTGGCTCGCTATATAACCATTCGTTCAATAGTTTCCCTTGCTTCTAGTCAAGGATGGACTCTTCATTAGATGAACATAAAGACCACATTACTTCATGGCATGTTATAGGAAGAAGTATATGTCGAACAACCACACGGATTTGAAGTGGAATATCGAAGAAAAAATGTTTGCAGGATGAAGAAGACATTGTACGGTTTGAAGAAAGATCTATGAGCTTGGTATGTAGGCATTAATAGTTACTTAATGAAGTTGGGATTCATGACAAGCAATGTCGATCCCAACCTCTACTTCAAGGTAGTAGAATATATGCCATTGATTTTGGTTTTATAAGTTGACCATATATTCTTGACAGGTAGTGAGCCTCTAATGATTGAGTGTAAGAGGGAGCTAGCCTCTTAATTCAATATGAAGGACCTTGGTATCATGCACTACTTTCTTGGTCTTGAGGTGTGGCAAAGGCCTGGTAATATTTTCCTTTCACAAGGAAAATACGTTATGAAGATGTTGAAAATATTTGGAATCACTGAATGGACATCGATGACTACGCTGATGTAAATGAACTTCAAGAAGTTATGTGAAGAAGCCACGGGAACCAATTTGGCAAATCCATCTAAGTATAGACAACTAATTGGGGCTTTGATGTTCCTTATGAACACATTTCCGGAAATATGTTATGCATTAAACACATTCAGTCAATTCATGGCCAAGACCCTTCATGCACTTTGGATCATTGCCAAACACCTATTGAGATATTTTCATGGGCCAATCACACTTGGTCTCAGATATTCTATTGGAGATGTTCAAATTCATGGATACACCTATGCTGACTAGGCAGGAAATGTTATGGACCACATTACTTCATGGCATGCTATAGTAAGCAGTATATGTTGAACAACCATAGGGATTTGAAGTGGAAGATCGAAGAACGCATGCTTTTAAGTTGAATAAGGCATTGTATGGTTTGAAGAAATACCCCTGAGCTTGGTATGCATGCATTGACAATTACTTAATGAAGCTAGGATTCACAAGAAGCAATGTCAATCCCAACCTCTACTTCAAGGTAGTCTAAGGTATGCCATTGATTTTGGTTTTATATGTTGATGATCTATTCTTGATAGGTAGTGAGCCTTTGATCATTGAGTGCAAGAGGGAGCTAGCCTTTGAATTCAAGATGAAGGACCTTGGTCTCAAGCACTACTTTCTTGGTCTTGAGGTGTGGCAAAGGCCTAGTGAGGTTTTCCTTTCACATGGAAAATACGTTGTGAAGATGTTGGAAAGATTTGGAATGACTAAATGGAAATCCATGACTACACTGATGTAAATGAACTTCAAGAAGTTATGTGGAGAAGCCACGGGACCCGATTTGGAAAATCGATCTGAGTATAGACAACTAATTGGGGCTCTGATGTTCCTTGTGAATACCTATCTAGAAATATGTTATGCAGTGAACACATTCATTCAATTCATGACCAAGACCCTTCAGGCACTTTGGATCATTGCCAAACACGTATTGATATATTTGCATGGGTCGATCACACTTGATCTCAAATATTCTATCGGAGATGTTCAACTTCATGGGTACATCGATGTTGACTGGGCAGGAAATATTATTGACCACATTACTTCATGGCATTCTATAGGAAGAAGTATATGTTGAACAATCACAGGGATTTGAAGTGGAAGATCAAAGAACGCATGCTTGCAGGTTGAATAAGGTTGTATGGTTTGAAGAAAGATCCCCAAGCTTGGTATGCATGAATTGACAGTTACTTAATGAAGCTAGGATTCACAAGAAGCAATTTCGATCCCAATATCTACTTCAAGGTAGACCAAGATATGCCATTGATTTTGGTTTTATATGTTGATGATCTATTCTTGACAGGTAGTGAGCGAACTTTGTCATACTCCTAAGTATCGCACATTAATGTTCCTTCGGCGAAGACCATTTTTGCATATTAGTTTATAGTCACGTGCCCACATTCAACTACAGTTGGCACTAAGGCTTCCTTCCCTTCAATTTTCAATGCGAAACTCCAGGGGCAGATTTTTCCCTGTATATCTTCACTCTACTACCATTCACTCATCCCAGAATCACCTACCCATTTAACTTTGCTAGATGAATTGCACCACCATCACATATTCACTTGATGATATATGGTCCTAGCCAATGTATTTTAAATTTTCCTAGGAACTTCATGAATTTTTTGTCATATAATAATGCAAGATCTCCTTCCTAGAATGTCTTCTTCTTGATATGCCTATCATGCCAGGATTTCTCTCTCGCTTTTTGTATTTGCTGATGGAACCTTTCTATGAACTTGTCTTCTTCTAGAGCTAGTATTTGTGACATTATTAATCCTTCTATAGGGTTTTGATTCTCTCACCCATTCTCTGGACCTTTTGTGTTTCTTCTTTCTGCTTGAGTTGGGCAAGTTTGCAGCCAGTTTCCAAACTTGCCACTTTTTCCTTTAACCATTTTAGCTCTGTAGCCTGGATAGATATATCTTCCATGGATTTAACAAGTTCTGTTGCTTTGTCTGTTGGTGCACCTGCTGCTATAGTAGATTCTGTTGTTACTGGCAATGTTGTGGTAGGTGGAGCTGTGAGTGCCAGTGATGCTGCTAGTGTAGAAGGAACTGTTGTGGAGACCGTAGGGATGAAACTTCTAGAAGTTATGGCCAAGTCACTTTGATTCGATTGAATTAAAGTGTCCAACTCCTTCTCTATCTCCTTGAGTTGATCATTCAGCTTCAAGACCAATTCCATGAGCTCTTCATGTCCTTTCTAGGCTTCTAGGAATTCTAATGTCTGTGGATGATGCAGCTGGGGTATCTTTAGTTGCTTATTAAGTGCAACAATATCATCAATTTTCTTCTTAATCAACTACTTTGTAGCTTTTATATCCTCGTGATCATGTCCCAATTCAATTACTAAGTCCTCTAAGGACTTGATTCTTGTATCCTTGTCCTATGAAGAGGCCTTCTCCAACTGGAACTGTGTAGACATATTATTTAAGGAGTTCTGTAATTGGTGGGCAACTATGGCATTTCCTGTCAATGTGGAGTATATCATCTCCCCTACTTGTTTTCATAGTTCAATCTGGTCAATGGGATGAATATCCCTTGCCAGTACTTCAAAATATACCTTTTTAAAATCTGATGTTGCTTTTGGTTGCTGAGTGGTAAGCTTGATGAAATTCATCTGCATTTTCCCCTCTTGCTATCAAATGCTGACATTAACCTTGTTTGATTGGTAGGGGTCATCTTCAGGTACTAGGCATATGTTTGGGCCTTAAGCCTCTCATTTTTGGCTTTGATCTCTTTGTATCTTTCTTTGATATCTTGATCTTTGTCTATAGGCATTCTAAAGGAAGATACTTCAACATTGTGCTGCCTTACCAACATTTGAGTTTGTGATGTGGAAGGCTCCTGCATACTGTTGGACACCTAATACTTTATGGGTTAGTGTGGAAGCCGAATAGATTAAGGAAGTCCAAGATACCTTGGAATACGAAACCAAGAGTCACACAATGTAGAAGGCTCCTGCATACTGTTGGACACCTAATACTTTATGGGTTAGTGTGGAAGCCGAATAGATTAAGGAAGTCCAAGATACCTTGGAATACGAAACCAAGAGTCACACAATGTACTATAAATGTATATCATTTGTTAATTAAAAAATGTACTCTTATGTTTTATCTTTCATACGCTTTCTACCATGTGTGTGTTTAACATGGTATCAGAGTGGGCGATCTCCTGCCCTGCTCAAGTGTGAGCCACCTATTTTAGTGGCCTTTGTAAACCAATTATCTCCTCCTAATTATACCTTTCTGAGCATTTCTTATAATAGAGGTTGTTACCTCTATTAGCGCTGCCATTCCTCTGTTGTGAGTACTCCTGGCCCTCTGCGACTTAAATTCTCTATTCTGAAATCCTATCACTTCCTGGTTTTCCTAGAAATTGAAGATGCAACTAGAAATCCAAGCTCCCCCTTCAAATTCGATGTTGCATGGATCGGCGAGGAAGGTTTCCAGGATTTGGTTAAAGAAAAATTGGACCCACTACAACAAGGAAGCTAGGTTGTCTCCAACTTCAGTCATTTCAAACAACCTCAAATGTCTCAAAGGAAAAACAATAGCTTGGGTCAAGGCAAGGAAACAAAAAGAAGATGAGATTCTAGTCAATATTGAGGCAGAGCTTGCTCAACTTGAATCATTGGGGCCGACCAGTTATGCTTCTCTTCACATTAAGGACCAGGTCATTAACCTAGAGAAAGAAAAGATTAAAATCCTGAGAAGAGATGAAGAGACTTGGCGCCTAAAGAGTAGAGCTATTTGGCTAAAATATAGGGATGAAAACACAAAGTTCTTTCAACAATATGTCAGAGGTAGGAGAGGGGTAAACACAATTTGCGTACTAAAGGACCATCATGGGAGAGAGGCCAACACCTTCACACAAGTTGCAAACTTAGGGGTTAGACATTTCTCGAACATCTACAAGAGCCCAAGAGATGCAAACATAGTGGAAATCCTTCGAGTAGCAGAGGTGGTACCTCAATTTGTTGAGGAAGAAGAAAGGGAGATGCTGAATTTTCCTATCACGCTAGAGGGATGGAGGCAGCCCTAAAAATTCTTGCTAAAGATAAGAGTCTTAGGCTGGATGGCTGGCCCATCAAATTTTACATCATTTTCCTTGAGTGTATCAGTCAGGACCTCCTTCTGGCTGCCGAAGATTGCAGAACTTCTCGAAATATGCTGGAAGCCTTCAACTCCACCTTCATCACCCTCATTCCCAAGGTGGAAAAGCCTCAATCTTTTGATGACTTCAGACCCATCTCCCTCTGCAAGTGCATCTACAAGATTACCTCAAAGATAATCACCCTTTGCATTAAGCCAATCCTCTCCGGGATGATCTCAAAGGAACAATTTTCCTTCCTCAGACACCGCCATATCCAGGAGGCTATATGCACCGCCCAGGAAATTCTCCACTCCATAAAAACCCTATCAAAAAAAGTAGCCATCCTCAAGATCGACTTATCCAAGGCATTTGATAGAGATAATTGGACTTATCTCCAGCTCATGGTCACACACATTGGTTTCCCTCACCAATTCATTAAGTGGATGGGGAGTTGTTTCACTTCTGTTTCCTTCAGCGTCCTAATCAACAGGGAAGCCTCCAGTGTCTTCCATGCCGAAAGAGGACTCAAATAGGGCTACCCTCTCTCTCCAATGCTATTTCTTTTGATTATGGAAGGGCTCAGTAGACTCATAAAATCAGTAATAATAAATGGCACTCTGGGAAGAGTGGAAATCAATGATAGGACCATCATTTCTCACCTTCTTTTTGTTGATGATGCTCTATTTTTTCTAAATGAATCCTATAGGGATACCTCTAGCTTCAAGTCAATGTTGGACACCTAATCCTCTAAGGGTTAGTGTGGAAGCTGAACAGCCAAAAAGAGTCCAAGAGACCACTTGGAATATGAATCCAACGGTCACACCATGTACTATAAATGTATACATTTGTTAATAATTAGTGTACTCTCATGTTTATCATTCATTTTTTGTTGTTGCCTCGTGTGTGTTTAACATGGTATCAGAGCAGACGATATTCTTCCCTGCTCATATTTGAGCCACTAATTTTTGTGGTCTTTCTCTATGTGTTTGTCAGACTTGAGCATTGTCTAAAATATTACAGAATCTATCTGCATCGTTCAGAGCACAGATCCCAATTTCTCTCTTTTCTCTTGTAACTCTAGATATTTTCTTTCCATTATATGCTATCCCTATGCGTTATATCCATTTATGCATTGAATGTCGTAGTTTGTGCATTAGCTAAGTTACACACTAGTTTTCTGCACGACCCAGTAGTTATTGATATGAATTGGTGTTGATATATCTCCTGGGGTATTCGCCATTTTATTTCAATTAATGAATCCTTGCGTGCTATCCCTTTGAATGCCGGTCTGAATTTGCTTCTTAAATTATTCCTTCTGTGTATCCCATTTTTGTCTAAGGGAATTAGTTATCTGTCACCTCACTTCTGAGATATGTTCCCGGGTATAATTTATATGTCGTTGTTGCTCTTCTAATACATTTTCTTGCACTGAACCTGTGTAGAATGATTCTGTTTTTTCTTGTGAAATTGGTCAAGGGTTTTTGCCTGACAGTGAACGTTGCCCCACATTAAATGTCGGACGAACTCTATTATCAAGTCTTGTTGTCTTCTTTCATGCTTTAAGTGTTTCTCCTCTTCTCTCATGTGCACATTAAGTTTTCTATGTTAAGTTACAATTTATGCATGTAATTCCTTAACACATCTATAAGAAAAAGATCTTGGATCAAGTGGTATCAGAGCATGTCTTTTTAGATGTGAATTACATGTTTGTATGCTAACAAGAAACAGGCTTCGAAGAGGTGAAGGGAGACTAAATTCTTTCGATCCTGAAGCAGGGAGTGCACATCGAAGCAGAAACATGGCAAATGAAGAGGCTCGTCATGAAGTGGAGCGCAATTTCCAAAAAACCTTCTATACAATGGCAGAAAATGTCAGTCAGTTGCTTTCAAGGCTAGAGAAAGAAGAAGAGAGAAATCTAGAAGAACAAGGTTTAGTGCATGGAAATGGTGGAGAAGAACCCCCTCCTTCTTCTTCTACGAGTGAAATTTCTTCCTCTCTTCACCATCATCATAGAAATTCAAGGGATGCATCTAAGAAACATTTCTTTAAATTAGATGTCAACTTTGATCTTCCCATGTTTAATGGTGAAAGTAATGTAGAAAAGCTTAATAACTAGATTAGGCAGATTGAAATCTACTGCAGGGTTCAGTAGATTGAAGAGGACGAGGCAAAGGTTCAACTGGCCTCTCTTCAGCTGAGTAGCACTACTCTCGTTTGGTGGGATAGCAAATTGCGAAGTAGTAAGAGTGTGTGTGATCTTCTTTCCTCATGGACTAGTTTCATTTCTACATTAAAGGAACAATTTTATCCCTTGGGTTACAAACAAAAAGCCTTAATGTATTGGAAATACTTAAGGCAAGGGAAAGGTCAGGATGTTCAAAGCTTTACAAAGGAATTTAGAAAAAAAGCACTTAACTTGGGCATTGCAGTTGACTCACCTGAAGTAGTAACTAAGTATATTGGATCATTACATAGTTACCTTAGACATCCATTATTATTGTTTGAACCAACTACTATTGACTCGGCCAGTGTAAAGGCCATTCATCTTGAGAAAAGAGGAAAAAATGAAAGAGATGATCATTTAAAGAAGGAACCTTTAAAACCTCCAAATGGAAAACCCAAAGTGAAAGGAAAATGAAAGGAGAAGAGGATGACATCAACCAAGAAAGATGAAGGAGAAATACCTTATTGCACTCACTACAAAAAGGAAGGTCATGACGACAAACATTGTTGGAAACTATACCCAAAAAAGAGACCAAAGAAGTATAGAGGAAAAGGCAAGCAAAAGACAATGGCAACTGTGCAGCAAGATCTTGGATCCGATTTAGGAGATGAAGCATTGATCATAGCAGTAGGAACAAAAGGTACTCTTACACCTCATGTTAATTCTGAATCACATGAAGGCACTAGTTCAATAGATGAGTCTCTTGCTAATGAACAAAAGAGAATTGAGATATTTCATATTAGAATTATCATAAATCATACAAAAGTGGAAACTCTATTTGATATTGGATCCCAAGAAACTTAATTTCGTAGTCCTTGGTAAAGAATCTAGGCTTGGAAACCAAACAACATCCAAAACCTTACCCACTTGGATGGATACATGATAAAGCAAAACTGAATATAAATAAGTAGTGCAAGGTTAAATTTGTGATCGCTTATAAGTTAGTGGATGAGGCAAAACTTGATGTGATACCATTGGATATCTGTGGCATGGTGTTAGGGATTCCATATCTATTTGATAGAAAGGCAATCTTCTTCCATCATGAAAACAAATACCAAATCACAAAAGATGGGGTAGAATATATTGTAAGGACTCTTTATGTTCCACGGAATGTATATTGTTCTAAGTTAGTTTATTTGGTACTTACTTTATTGTCCCTTATTGATCTAAGCCCTTCCTCCAAGTATTTGAGGAACAAAGATATATTTTTCTTTACCTTAATCATCCAGAAAATTTAGAACCTAAATTGCAAACCCTAGGGTAAGTTAGTTTATTTTTCCTAATTTTGTTTGGATTTAGAATCACTCCAAAAGAAACACCAATAAGGTCTATATCCTAGACTCTATTCGCCCTAGATTGAGAAGGAATTATTCTTTCTCATTTGTGGCATCCTTTCAAAACCATAAATTCATTTTTCTTCTATTTTATGGTAAATTAGGGTTAAAATACAGCAAAATATTGTGTTGTTATCATTTAATGATGTTTTAAAAGTTAGTTGTTAGTTTTTGTTTAAAAGTGCATTGGAGAAGGTAATTCAAAGTTTCCAATGCATTTTTCAGTTATTTTCTAGGAGTCAATGTCATAATTTATTTGTTATTATATGATTTATTAACCATCAAAATTTGTTGCATTTTTGTTCTTAGTTCACTCTTAAATTTATCCTCATTCCATATAACTTTTACACAAGTTTTTGACTAATTTTTTTTTGTTATAAACTTTTGGGTTTTTTTTGCAATTTGGTGGCTTAAAACCCTTGTTTATAATAGCTTTAATTTTTTCTTGATTTGGTGTGTTTGAGTAACCTACTTGAGACTCCTTAGGCTAATCCTAGCCCTTATATTGACCCATATGCCCTTTGAACCCAAGCCTTGCACTTACTCCTTAACCCACTATAAACCCTAGTTAGTCATACCCTTCAAGTGGATATTTTTTGTAGGATCCTTAGGGGGCATTTAGCTTAAGATCCATGGGTTACTTTATCCTAATCCCTATTAGGGAAGCCTCCCTTGTGTTGGATTGTGTCCTTCACTAAATAGAGTGGAGTAGTTGATAAGGTGACAATGATAACACTCTTCTATGCTACACATTATCTAGATCACCTAGTGATGTTTTACACTAGGTGTTATATTTTTTTTGTAACAAGGCTAATTCAGAAAATATTTGGAAAGGGAAAACTCACCTTCAATAAAAATCCCCAACAGAAAAAAGTCCATGTTTTTATAATCTTCTTTTCATCTTATTGGAACTACTTTGTGGTTAGGATTTTTGTCCTTTTTTCCAATTGAGTTAAGTCTCTTTGGTAAATATGAACTTATATTATCATCCTCCAAATTGGGTCCCACTTTAAACATTCAAAAATTCCTTTTAATACACCATTTTTCAAAAATAATTTGTTGCTAATTCAGAAATATTCACGATTTATATTTTAGTGTTTAGGGCATGATAAATGCCACATTAACCATGGAAACCATTTCCAAGTTGTTCTTCATGTGTCTAGCTTTCCAATGAGCTCCCATTTTCCAAATTGGACATTGGTAACTCAAGATGTGGCCTCTGGAAAAGAAGGAACGATCAAATGTTGATATTTCTTCCACATGAATCTTGGCCCTTGATTTGAAAATATACCTTTTTATCCCATATGCATTTTGGGAGTTTACTTATAACATGTTTATAAAGAATTTGTCTCCACATTATTTGTGTATGAAGTAGAAAGAGCCATGGAACCTAGTGTAGTTTGTGTACAATGTAAACTTTTGGTCACCATCTCAATGCCTAATCGTCATGCTCAGTCATCCTTTCCCAATCCATGCCTTCCAAGTGTTAGCCATAGATAGGTCCACCTAATGCCACGTGTCATTAGGAGGTGTACCAAAGAAAGGGAGAATGGAAATGAATTCTCCACATCCACATATGCAAAAAAACATGACTAAGTAATGTGAGATGTAAAACTTCGAAAATATTCTAAGTGTTGAGGAGGGTAATGTGGTGGTAGAGTGATATGGAAGATTATAAGAAGAAATGGATGAAAACTTTGAAAATATTGTAAGTGTTGAGGAGGGTAATGTGGAGGTAGAGTGATATGGAATATTATAAGGAGAAACCAATGAATAATAATGGAAAATTGATAATTGAGGAAGAAGGAATGAAGATGATGTGGGTGGCTTAACTCTATGGGTTCTTGGACCAAATTTGAAATATCTCAGACATATGACCTCCTTTTTTTTATTCTGTAAAGTGCTAGACTAAGATGACACATAAGGGTATCTTGAGAGTGGATGATTATGTCCAATTTATTATTTAATTTTATTTTTTTCTTGAGAGAATATACCATTCCCATTAGTATTGTGAGAGGAAGCATTGCAACATTGAAATTGACTCTAAATTCTTAAGAACTTGTTGGATCTTCATAATCAATAAATGAGGGCCATCTGACACTTTCCAGATTTCAAAATTTGGTCTATCTCTAGAAATATATAGGTTCAAATATAAACCAATATTAATCTAGTTGATGCGTAATATGAAAACACATCAACACAAGTATAAATAGGTCATATCATTACAATCATGGAGTTTGAATATTTCAACAAAGAAAGAGTGCATATAAAAAATAGAGAAGGATGCTTTAATTCATAATGTAATTGATCATTAACACATTGTTATAGTGTTTACATGTTGAGGGTTCACCTTCAACCCTTTAAATTTTGAACAACATTACAAAACTAGAGTGTTGTAAATAAATTTAATGCATAGTGAAGTATCCTTGATCCAATGGTGGCTTAATGATCTCATGTCACAATTTGTAGGGTAAAGTGGGTATCCAAGTTCATGTACTAACTTCATGAAAAATTCACTCCAAATTTTCTGTTGTGGTTCTCAGTTGTGGGTGGTGGAACATCTTGCACATATGAACTCAATGTCATATCAGAATCTTGTAGAAGTCAAAGTAAAATATATCAAACTAAGGTATATTCATATTCCAAAGTAATAATATAATATCAATCAATTGAAACACAAATAAGAGTGAAATTCAATATAATAGGGATAAGAGAATTTATGCACTTGGAAAGGTGGGGTTTGATAGTAGACTTGATCCTATATTAGTATATGTTGGGTAATTTTTTTGGGATATATATATATATATATATATATATATATATATATATATATATATATATATCGATATATATATCGCCCATTTGGTTAAATATTTGCCTCCTTTTTACATATATATGATTAAATTGATTATATTCGTAAAAAAGATATCGTTTTAATAGTAATTTACATCTTTTTTTATTGAATATTCACCTAAATTCCATATGTATGATTTTTCAAACTAGAATAGTTGCATATAATACTATACATAAGCATAATATTTGAGTCCTCGAAAAATACCCTAGTCTATGTATCTTATGAATATCAAGGTAAAACACATCAAACATAGGTATATACATTTTCCAAAGTAATTAGTGACATATTTCTAAGATGTGTCATATTTTTTTTGAGTATACATTGTACAACTCAATAGGTTTTTGTAGAGCCTAGGGTTGTGACCTTGGAGAACCATTTTTATGGCATAATATGGTTCATTGATGTTGTGAAATACTAAATCCTTTATTGTGCAAAATTAAGTTGATATGAGAAAGAAGTGCAGCTCTAAGGTTTTTGGTTTTCTTTATTAAGGGTTTCCTTGGTAAATCTTTGTGTATACTATATATGTGTGTGATTCTTCCTTTCTATTTTAAGATTTTGTAAGGATTGTTTTTCTTGAATAGGTTAATAGAACTTATCAATATTAAACAAATGAAATTGGATATAGAAGTGCGTTAGGTCCTGTGAAATTTCCATGAATGCACCAACTAGAGTTTAATATTCTAAATTTTATCGGTTATTTCATTACGAAAAATAATGACTAAATCACTGATGCATTCTTCACAATAAAAATGTTGTAGAATTATAAATCAAGAATTGGGAAATAGATGCACACACAAAATAAAAATGACACCAATATTTTGGACTAAATGTCCTTGGAAAAAACCCGAAGGGAAAACCGTTGCAACAAATGATGGTTTATTTTATTATAAAGAAATATAGAGAATTACAACTGTTGGCCTTTCTAGCTTAGCTCTGGCAAATTTTCTCAAATAGGAAATATATTGGGAAAATATTTTCCCTCACAACAACTCTCCTAGGCCCTCTCTAGCAAACACGCACTTCCCATCTAATTCACATAAATGGAATATAAATGTGTATTGCCTACTTAGATGAGTTTGATATGCCTCTGGAACTCCTCCAGATGAGTCATCTTGTCTGTCTCTACCTTTGGAAACAATTTGCTAGGCCTCTCGGGACTTGATTTGGGTACTAGCAACTAAATCTATCCCTCTCTCGGCAACTCATATTGGAAAACTTGGTAACTAACATTGCATAATTCAACCTCCCTGTTGGACAATTCGACCTCCCTTTTCCTCCTTTGGAAATTGGAAAACCTCCTAAGAATTTCTCTAGAAATTCTCCCTATTACAAACCCCTACTACTCTCCTTCCCTGGCTCAAACTGTGCCCTCACTAAAAACTACAAACTAGGTAGGTCGACTTACTCTTATAATCTCTTGTTGGAGTCTCAACGATCACGATTTAATCTCTATCAACAGTTGAGATTAATTAGACTTCATCAATATAAGTCTTTAGAGAAATCTTGAGCATCCTTGATTAATTAACTTTAATTTACCACTCTTTCTAAGTTAGACTTAGGAAATATTTTAATTATGACAAATTAATTTAATTAAGGTGTTTCCCAAGCTTATCTCGCAAAACCTTTTCTAGGTTTTGGAGATCTCGAGTTCATTAGCCTCTTAGCATCATCTGAGACTAGAACACCTATCTGATGTTACCATATCCATAAAAAACTAATATATTCCTATAATACAAGTGTAGCCTCTATATTAGTATTATTGTGCCCCATAGAAGCTGACTATTGTTATTGGTGTTCCCTTACATTGTTATTGTTATGTAGGCCCTAATTATATGTTAACCCTTTAGACTCCTATATATACCAATGAGGTCTTATCATTTGAATAATCCAATAATTGTTCATTTATGTGATGTAAAAGGAGGTCCCCTCTCGAAGTGGCTTGTTATAAAGTTTTTTTATCTATCTTTTCTTATGTTTCTGCCTTTTTTTATACTGATACATTATAGTTGGTATGAGAGCTCTTGGTCCTAAGGTTTTGCTGCTTTGAACAGGTCATCATGGAATTTTCGCTATAATTCTTTTTTTCTTTTTTCTTTTTTGTGAAGCCTCAAACCGTAAAAAATTTAACATGTGGAGGAAAAATATTTATGAACATCTGATTAAAATTTCAGACTTTGGTTCGCTCTATTTTCGGAGATATGGTCCAAGGAAGTTAGGGTTTCTATATGATCTAGAATTTAGTCTCAAACACGTATCTTGGGGAAAATAGTCATAACTTTCTCTTCGAGCATCAGATTTGAAATCCGTGAAAAACTATTGAAAGCACATAGACTATAGTTTTTCGAGTATGAGTTTCAAGGCCAAAGGTTAAAATAGTGACACATGTCAACCTTTACAAGTTCTCTCTACTGAACTAGTCCAGGATCAGGTCATTGTTGGAGGTTTAACATAACTTCATCTTCAAGAATCGAATCTCAGTCTAACTTGTGGTTTGGAAAGAAGACATAAAGAGCTACCTTATGATGAAATTTCAGACCTTGGGAATCTGAAATCCCAAAGACACAATAATTTCAAGGCCGTCCAGATCAACAAGATCAAAACCAAGCTCTTAAAAACAAAAAAAGCTATGTGTTTTTCAAATCGCATAATTTTGTTTGAAAAAATAGTTTGAAGTGATTCAAATGACATAGGGAAGCATATATGTCATTATTTTGTTCCAAAATGACTTGCAAACAAAAAAATGATGCACCCATTAAGCTCGTAGAAAGCTCTATTGTGGCACATGAAGAAAAGAAAAAAATGCAACATGATATATCAAAATTACGGGAACAAGTGCAACAATTTTCATTCTCACAAAGAGCAACCAAAAATGAATTGGAAGTGATGATGAATGTTAAGATATATCGTTTAAAAGAAAAAATAATGGGGACATGGATGGTTTAAAATCAAACATGGAAGGTTTGAAGGAAGGTTTGACAATATCGTTAGAAGAAAGGCTTCCTAGTGGTAATAAGGTATTCCATGAAACTCATGATGAGAAAAAAAGGAAAGTGAATCATGATTTTAGAGACTCCAATTTTGAATTGAATACCAAACACATTCCAAAAATTGATATGAGGAAGTTTGATGGCAAGGATATGGTAACATGGATACTACAGATGGAGAAATTATTTGATCTACATGATGTGCAACACACACAAAAGGTGTGCATTGCATCTTTATATTTAGAGCCCAATTAGTTTGTGTGGTATCGATGGCTTTATTCTCGTAAATCACTTGTTACTTGTACAATTTTTATGGAGGAATTGATAGCACATTATGACGATACAAAGAGAAATACCTTGTTTAGCCAATTAATAAATGTCAAACAAAAGGGTACAATTGTAGAGCACATTGAGAACTTCCAAAGATTGAATATCAGGTAAATGATATTCCAGAGGAGCATTTGACTAATGGCTTCATAGGGAATTTAAAGGATATCGTCCAACATAAGGTTCACCTTTGGGAAAATAAGTCATTGGAGAATGCATTCAAGGTGGCAAGAAATGTTGAAAGCAAAATTATGGAAATAATGAGGTCGACCACTCAAAACTATAAAGATCGAAGTGTTGCGTCTCCTAACCTCTCACAACCTACAAGGTTGGTACCACAACAAATAGAGAAAAAGGGCTTTGTTACAGTTGTGATAATAAATACATTATAGGTCATAAGTTTGCCAAAAATATTTTTTTTTAAATATATTGTGAAGAGGACAAAGAAAAGGAATAAGAAACATCAAATGAAGAAGATATGCACCAAGAACCAACCCTAGGGGTTGAAAAAGAAGAAATAAATCTGACCATACCTTGTATTGCATTGGCGGGAATTACCACTCCTCAAACTCTCAAGATAAAAGATATATCAATACGACAAAAGTAACAGTGTTGATTGATTCAATAGTACCCATACTTTTATTCATTGTAAGATAACCAAGGATTTGGATTTCTCTCTATATCCAACACCAGAGTGTCAAGTGATGGTTGCAGATGGAGGAACTATAAATTGCTCAGGGAAGTTCCACAATATCAATCTAACCATGGTGAAATATGTATTGAATAGACCAATGTTTTCCATTCCAATGTGTAGTGTTTATGTTGTATTAGGAGTCTAATGGTTATAATATTTGGGGGCAATAGCTTTAAATTTTCAAGAAATTTGCTTGAATTTTTTTTTGGGAAGGAAAGGAAATTGAATTAAGGGTATTGTAGGGAAACTTGGGAAGTTGATAAGCTCTAATGGAATGACAAATATTTTGAAGAAGTAACAATGAGGGGTAATTTCACAATTATGCTCACTAGATGTTCAAACATCTAAGTCATTCATTTCTCCAGATATCCAAAGAGTCATTGACAAAAATTCCTCTTAGAAAATGTAAAGTGGTAGCTTATTATAATTATTTTCTTTAACCTTGATACTTGCTTGTGAATCTTAGTTATCTTCTTTATGTTCTTCAGTTAGATATTATCATCAAACAATATCAAGAAACAATAACAACAAAAGGGGACATAGATGTAGGCTCTCATCCAGGGCAAAACCCCTCCAAGGGGAAAGCCCAAAAAGTCTGCTCTTCCTAGAATCTGCTTTAAATGAGATACAAAGACAAAATCCCTAGACCAAGTCCTTCTCCTAGTACCAAATCATCCCTTCCTTAAGTCCTTTTTATATTTTGTGCCAAACTGCTTCTTCCTTGCAACTTCAATCTGCAACTTTGACTTGCCAACTACAACATTGCTACTTGACCTGCAACTTCAATCCAAAAACTTTGTCATTGCAACTTCCTGGAAACCCTAATACAAACTCCTCCTAAGACCTACTTAGAGCAAGACAACTCTTCCAAGGTCAACGAGTTCTAGTTAAGGGTATTTCTTTCTTCAGCTATAGATTAATCCTTTAGCAACTCGACCCTACAATTTCGGCCTCCTACTACAGCCTAGAAAGCCTAGGATTTCGCACGTGTGTTTGGCTGATCCAGACTTATGCAGGAATGCAACAAAATACAGAAATACACATATACACAGAGATGCAACAAAAATAAAACTTCATTTCATTAATATAAAATAATTGAAATATGCTTACACACAGAAATAGAAATAAACTAACTCGGGCGATGGTAGCTTATCTCAAAGAAGAGATGTGGCAGCTACATGCCTCTAAACTATGTTACAATGAGGCTTGAAGGCCTATTTATTATTAAGAAACAATGGAAAACCATAAACATCCAAAAACCTAACCCTAGGAGATGAAGCGCCAAAACTGTAGGTCCCGTTTGGGTAAATTGGTACATCAACTTCCTGGGGTCGTAACTTTAGCATACGATCTCCATTTGACGTGCTCAATACCTCGTTAGAAATATCTATTTGAGGACTAAAAAATTTGATTATAAACATCAAACAAGACTACAAATTTTGATTACAAACATCAAACAAAGAATGATGTTTGCTCGTTTTCCAAAAAAAACGTCGTTTAGGGCCTCAAAACGGCTTCGGAAGTCCAAGACTCGAAAATTTGCCCAAAAAAAAAAAAATTGCTCTTGCTGTGGAGGCAATCCTTTCTATAGATAGAAACAATCCCTCTGGCCCTATGGGAGGATCTAGCAACAAATGAAAACAAATATGTGCAAAATTTCCTAGTTTATATGAGAAAAAAACAAAGGAGGACCTACCTCATTTTGATGCTAACATCCATTGTGTCATCCTTGATTCTTTCGCTTCCAAGCTCAATATCCTCTTTGTTGTTATGGATGAATACCTGGGAGGAAGATCATGTGGAGACAAAAAAACACATACATAGCAAAATTCATTCTGATATAAACCATGTAATAGATCAAGGAGTATTACACTAAATGAGCAACCATTGACACATTTATGGAAAGAAAACACATAATGTATTATTAATAGATAGTAAAGGGAGAATTACAACCACTTAAGCCTTGATGTTGGAAGCCTCCTTTAGGTGAGTTTCCAAGTCCTAGCCTTAACCTTCAAGCACTTCTTTCTCCTTAGCGAAATGGGTAACATTTGGGCATAGTTAAACACTAGGAAGGCAACAAATCATTAGCCAACCAATTGTGGATAGTAGGGATCTCATTTATAGGGAATGAGAGGGAGTTGACGATCCATAAAAGGAGGGAGAAGTTCCACATCTCAAGGAAAATATCCATAAAAGTAGGATCAAGGACCAGGAATGGGAGGTCTTGTTCCAATCCTCATTCACCTGTAACCAGCTCGTCGTTCTCGAGACCTCTAGTAAGAGAAGCTTCTCCTCCACTTTAGGAAAAATTGCCTAAAGATATTTAGCATGAGTTTTCCAAACAAAATTTGTGCTGGCAACGCTATGATAGTAAAGTGCAACAAGTTACCAACACGGGACACTAGTGATGCAAAAAACATTGATCCTAAAAACAAGGTTTTTCGATAAGTTTCTTCAAAATTCTTTTAAGGCAAGTTTTCTTCTTTTCTTTAGGGATAATTCTAAACATGTTTCATGGTGAATACACTAACAACTTCCATCATTTGTGGCATTAATGACACAAATTTCAACAGTTCAGGATACGATATGGGGAGTGTGAAAAAATACTATATAACAGATGCCCCTTAAAGTATGAAGGCAAAACAAAAAGTGATGGTTGAAATGCTTTACAAGTCAAGGCAAGGACTCAGAGAAACACCATTAGGAGACCTACAAAACAAACATGATACAAGATATTTGACATCTCTGATGTAAGTATGCCTAATAATACATCTCTATGTAGGCATCTAACAATACATGAATCCACGGCATGGACGCAGCCATATTAATAGAAGGGATCATGTGTACAATCATAAATATCTAATAACTCCATGCAACCTGGATTTATCAGACAAAACCCAGGGTCTTCATCTTTGTCTCGATTCAACCAAAGTATGAATCCCACCATGTGAATAGATGTGTTGGAGTCGAACATGGTAGAAACCACCTGATTACCGACCAATGATGGGAATCGTTAACAGGCATGAGAGAAAACATCAATAATGACGATGGCTCTCAAGGTACAACAACACAATCCACAAGTGTGAAAAATGAAGTTGAAGTTGAACACTCGCAGAATCATTCGATCGAAGGCTAATGACGTGAAGCTATCGTCAAATGTAAAGAACCCACCATTGAGGCATGCAAGATCCAAGGTACTGAAAGTGAGTTTCTAGATCATCTTCTTGGATAATGAGTTAGAGTCGACATGAAGTGATCCATCGAAGGAGGGCCATAATGTTTCCCACATCATTGACACGAAACATAGGATTTTGCAGAGTTGGCAAGAGTGATTCAAGATTGATGCAGAAAAGTCAAATAGGATATAAGGGGTTTGAATTGTAGAGGGTGGTTCTCTTGAACATATCGATGACACGACTCGAGAATTTGGCAACATTTGACTCAACATAGGATCATAGGTCATGATGACAATAGGAGACAATCAGATGAGAAGCAAATGGATTCCCAAAACCTAGTAAGGCAAGTGACGAAGTGAGGATAACCCAAACAAGATATACAAACAAGTGTCATGTTCAAGAGCGACATCCTGCCTTTATGCAAAATAAAAGATATATGTTTACTTCCATTTTTCCCCACTATTTCTAGAGAGTACCTCATTATTTTTAATCTCAAGCTTGAAGAGGATACCATATGCTTGTCGTATAAGTTCATCCTTTAGATGAATCAATCCTAGTATTTTAACGAGCCCTAGGAAGGAGTAGCTCGGTCTCATCATGGTGACAAGTCCTTCTTCGTTTTAGTTTTACGAGTCCGACGAAGGATTAAATAGACATATTTTCATGTTTAGAGAGTTTAGAAAAGAGGCGAAAAGAAAAATCCAGATATCCCTTTTCATAGATAGTCTCTTAAGTCTGAAAATGTAGAAAACAATACTCAAGAGAAATTCTTAGCCATGTTCGACTAAGGTATTCCTTTTTCGTAGCTAGTTTATCTCAGTCTAGAAAAGACTTAAACTTATACTGAGTAAATGTCTTTTCATTTACTTTTACGAGTTCAAAAAGGCAAGTGTTTGATAGTATTTTCATATTTTTGGAGTCTAAAAAGAGCTAAAAGAGGACTCCACCTGGAGGAATGAGTGGCATAAAGGGGTAGCAACTAGTTCCAGTCTCGATGGAATTACTCAAAACATGTAAAGGTCAAGAGTATGGCTAATAATACCACTCATTGTAGATGTTCCCTAGGCAAGGGTAAAACAACCAAGTGAAAGCGTATGATCGGCCAAAGAGATGGTGATGATGGAATGAAAAAAGCAAGGCTCATCTAGCAAAAACATGTTGATAAAAATGACAATCATGAGAGGTAAAGTGGGAATGGCTTCATTTTGTCACAATCTTGAAACATGAGAAAAAACTATGCTTTAAATTGGTTTGTGTTCCCCCTAAGATTCATTTCATTCACCTAAGTAGGCTACTAGTTACTAACAGGCGGATGGAATGAAGGTTCATTTACGAGATCAAGTGAAAGACTCGATTGGGAATTTACGAGATCTAATCAAAGAATCGAATTGGAAGGGGATTTGTTTCATTTTTTAATGAGCTTGAAATAGGAAAAGAACCATGCTCGTGACACCTTGTTTCATTTTTTTACGAGCTTGACACAAGTAAAGGAGCTCTGATCCTACACCTTGTTTCATTTTTTAACGAGCTTGACACAAGTAAAGGAACTCTGCTCTAGGAACCTTGATTATGGACCATAAGAGGCCTAGCTTCCAAAAGGTTCTCATCATATGGGAGAACAAGGCTCTAGAAAGGATACATATCAAGGGATCTAATGGAAATTTCAAGCTCCAATGCCTGAGTACATGATGCACTATATCAATGACTAGATCATCAGCAGATGCAGGCACGGAACAGGGGGCCACATAATTAACCTATGGCGGGGGTGATACCACTGGAATACAAGGACAATTTAGGGAATATGGTTGATTTGGACTCAAATTAGGACCAATGAATGAAAGCTGATCAATGGCCACAATTCTTCCTTCATGCGGAAAACATATGACATGAAGGAGAGAAGAGACAAGAGTTCCCATGACATAAACATAGCCATGGCCAAGGAGTAGATTAAAATCCAAAGGGCCTTGGGCAACCATCACATCGATATAGACGATCTTTCCTCCTAAAGTAATAGGAAACTTAGGAAGGATCCCTTACAGTTGACTAGTTCCTCTGTTAAAAGCCAATAGATTCTTAGTAAAGGGAACAAGCTACATAGAACCTAAAGCTTGCCAAGTAGTTGAGGACAAAATACTAAAAAATGTGCCTTCATCTTTGATTGTGCCAGGTACAAGTATATTATAATCTTTTATTATGATATGAAAGGGAACGTAAGAAGGAAGACGATATCCTACCAGTGGACTCCAATCAAAGGAAGTCACCATACTGCCTGGAGGGGGTACCATGGGAATGGGAGAATTGCTCCCTTTCATTATAGGAATGGGAGGATCACCCCCTTGTACATGGGAATGAGAGGATTTCCCCCCAATTCATTGGAATCTGAAGAAACAAGGAGAACCTGGGCAGTATGAAGTTCACTGTCTATGGGTACAATGCAAGGTAGTCCAAGGTATAAACATCCAAGATAAGCATTTCTGATCCAAAATCATTCACCATCAATAATTTTGAAGTATATTGAAGGCTATAAGGAATTGTCACCATCTCCAAAATGCTATAAGGCAATTTCCCTCTCATTAAATCAAGGTCCCCTCCCTTACCCTTAAAGAAGATCATCCGAGGAAGCTTCAAGACATTCATCAATCAACATCATCAAAGGGAGCAATATCAAAGGTGTTGTCATCATCAAAGAGGAAATCTCCTTTTATTGAAGAAGGGATTTCATTTTGAAAAAAATCATCAAAAACGGCACTAACACATCTTCATCATGTTAATCAAGGTTTTCATTGATGTCAATATGGAATTGGCCAAGATGGAAAATACTCTTGAGATGCCTAATGAACATCATGAAACCCTATAATGTGATGATAAGTTTGAAGACAATAGATGCTTGTTTTTAGATGATGATGTCATAACTCTTGTTTGATAAGAATGTCATCAATTAATATGTCAAGTCACTAATAAAGAAGTCTTAAGAAGTGTTAAGTGTCAAGTATTTAGAAGCCCTTGATGACATATGGAGGACTACATTTGATGATGTCATGCTATTGATGAATGACCATAATTGATGATGGAACTTGTTGAGGTCTTGATAACATGGTTGGAGATCATTTGATGGTTGGAAGATTATTTTGGAGTTCTCCTAATGATGTTGCACTATGGATGCACTAGCATATGATGACATAGTTGATGCGTCATGCTACATGGATGTTGCACTCCTACATAATGACTCTATGATTCTATGATGACATTGATAACAATGAATAAGCCAAAGAATGAAGAAGCCACGTTGTCCTAAACATTCCTCAAGTTGTCTCAAACTTTTTATACATAAAATTTAAGGAAAGTCACAAAGAAAAAATATTTTGGACACCTTGGAGGCATCCTTTCAAAATGGATCCTAGACCATATTAAAGAGGAATTTTTCCTCTTTCTAACAAGCCTTTATTTTACCCGAAACTCCTAGTAGTTTGTGAGATATTGAATTTTTAAGTTAAGGAAATTATTCCTAGCAGTGATCCGACGTACACTCAGCCATACTAGTCAGCCTCACTTCAAAGTAGCCTAAATTCATCTATACCATTGAGTTGGAGCAACCTATCTTGTTTTTCAATAGTGAGGTCCAAGTCTAACTGAATCGCCATCCTTCATGTGTTGTATTCAAATTCAATAGATAGCAGGACCTTCTTCACATAGAATAGTTCAAATGGAGTGAATCCAATGGTGGTCTTCCAAGTGTTGTGGTAGGCCCAAGTGGCTTCCACAAGTTTATTTGTCGAATATTTTTTGTTGATGCTAACAACGTTGGTTAGAATATTCTACAATGATTTGTTTGTGACCTCCATCTACCCATTTTCTTGAGGGTAATAAGCAGTGGATGTCCTATGCTTGATGTGGTGGTGCTTCATGAGATCTTCAATCTGATTTGATGTAAATTGTGCTCCTTGATCAATGACTAGCTCCCTTGGAAAACCAAACTTGTAGAAGATGTTCTCCCTCATAAATTCAGCCACCTTTTGCTCAGTTATGCCTTTATTTCCTTTGTTTCAACCCATTTAGTTAAGTAATCAGTGCACACAATGATATATTTCTTTTGTCCTTATGGGGGATCAATGGTCCAGTGAAATCTATGCCCCACTTCTAAAATGGCTCTAGAGTCACTTGAGGTTGTAAGGGCATTTCATCCTTGGGTGTGGTTTTACCCATCCTTTAGCATTGATCACACCTGATGGTGTACCTCCTTGCATCTTGATGTGAAGTGGGCCAATAATAACCTAATTGTAGAACTTTGAAGGTTGTCCTCTTAGCAGCAAAGTGACCCATAGGGTCCATAATGGCATGCTAAGAGGATGTCAATGATCAGGTGCTAAAAAAATAGCTCAAATTTCAAATTTGTTGGATTGGTGTGGAAC
>APFE030167781.1:68103-84790 GCA_000404065.3 Pinus taeda
TCCTCGCCATGTGGTTCACCTATTGTCTTGGTGCCAAAGATGGATGGAACATGGTGCATGTGTGTGGACTTTTGTGCATTGAACAAAATTACGGTAAAGAACTGTTACCCACTGCCTAGACTAAATTAGTTACTTGATCAATTGAAAGATGACAAGTATTTTACTAAGTTGGACTTAAGGAGTGGCTACCATCAAATTAGAATTGTTGAAGGAGACATTTGGAAGATAGCATTCAAAACAAAACAAGGTTTGTTTGAATGGCTAGTTATGCCTTTTGGTTTATGTAATGCTACCTACTACATTCATTTGTGTGATGAATGATGTGTTGAGGCCATTTCTTGGTGAGTTTGTTATAGTCTACTTAGATGACATCTTTATTTTCAGTAAATATCATGATTCACATGTCATGCATGTGAGAAAAGTAATTGATGTCTTAAAGAAAGAACAGTTGTATCTTAAGATGTCAAAGTGTGAGTTTGGAAAAACTTATTTAGTTTACTTGGGTCATATTGTTGGAGGAGGTGAGTTGAAAATAGATCCCTCCAAGATTAATGGCATTTTAAATTGGATAAGGCCAAAGATAGTTACTGAGGTAACAATTTTTGGGAGCAACCCAATATTGGAGGAAATTCATTGTTAAGTTTTCTTCTATAGCAACTCCTTTACATGCATTGACAAGTGTGAACAAGGTTTTTCAGTGGGGAGGCAAACAACAAAAAGCCTTTGATGCATAGAAGGAAAAGATTATTTCAGCTCTAATACTTGCATTTCTAGACTTGAGATAGTCATTTGAGATTCATACTGATGCTAGTGACTACGCCATGGGTGCAATCCTCATGCAACATGGTAAGCCTATCTGTTTTCATTCGAAAAGTTTCAATGTGTAGTGATTAACGATCCTACATATTACAAGGAATTATATGCATTGGTGCAAAGTGTGAAAAAGTGGAAACACTACTTGATGGGTAAGGAAACAATCATTCACACTGATCATCAACCATTGCAATACTTGCAAACTCAATCAAATTTTCTACAATCAAGGCACTTTCGATTGATGGGTTTTCTTCAACAATTCCACTTGGTAATCAGGTATAAGAAACATATCTACAATAAAGTTGTTGATATGCTTTATAGGCCTATTGTTAGTGTAGCTACTTTACTCAAGCATAATTATGTTTTGCATGAAAGCTATATTGAGCAATATGCATTAGACAATGACTTTCAGGATGTTTATGCAAGCTTGAGTCATGGTAATTATTGTAGTGGCTACAACCACCCTCCAAAATTTTGGCCTACACCAATTTCGGAGACTCCCTTGAGAGTTTCACTTGATGATTACACACACTCGGGTTCACTCCATGAGCTTGTGTGAGTCTTTGCATCCACCTTACTTTCTCTTTTCATTCAATTTCATGTATGCTAATGTCTAAGTCATGCTTACGACCATGTCCTGTTTATGCTCGAATTCTTCGCTTCATATGTGCTTGTTGTGTTCGCTATGAAAGCATCTATCACACTCACATAAGGAGTCACAATCATTGTCGTGCAAGCATCGTCTCGATCAATGAACGATCAATCACAAGTTTCGCGCTTGCCACTCACACCATCGGTCAGTCATGTTGAGCATGTGCGTCTGGATGGTTTGGGTCATTTCATCGTTGAGTCATGTGAGTGTGTGTTCATATGATCACCTATGCATCTTTCGATCATTCACACACTTAGTTATTTTTGTTGAAGTTCTGATGACTAGACTCCCCTCTGAAAGCTGGACCATCACCCCACTTTCGACTCGATAGACTATCAACCAGAACAGCACAGAAGCACCAAGCTAGTCTTTTCAAGTTGCGTTGCCTACAAGCAATCAAATCAACTTCCACGCTGACCACCCGAACAGTCGGACCTGGCAGTCAACCCAGAATGAATCCCTTCAAAAATTGCACAAAGGCCACTGACCTCACTCTTTCAACTGATTGAGGAAATTGCACAGATAGGTCGGACAGACAAAAAGTGCCCATCCATGTCTCTTTTAGAAAATTGTGCATTTTTCCCAGTCAGTCATCCAGACAGTCGACCCGCTGCTCATTCAAGAAATTACACAATTTTCATGAGCAGGCCTTCTGTTATCCAGCAGTCTGCTCAGCTTAGAAATTGCGCAGAGATGATCAACAGGTCAGTTTCACATCTTCAGTGCAATTTCCCCGAAAGCAGCTTTTAGCATCATACTACTAGTTCCCTCCAAGAATTGTGCAGTTTCTATTGCCAGTGATTGAGGAGCAAACTGTTAGTTCCCTCTAGGAATTGCGTAGTTTTGGCTACCAATGACCCCAGTAGCCAATTTTCAGTTCCCTCTGGGAACTTTGCAGTTTTGGTTGCCAGTCTCCTGGGTAGTTCCTTCCAAAAACTACACAATTTCTGCCTGCTGACCATTCATGCAGCCCAGACTCTCCCTCCCAAAATTTGCATAATTTTTCCTCCCAGGTGAGCCAGACCTTGCAAACAGTCACTGTCGACTCAGATTTCTTGTCTCCATCACTTAGTGACTCTTACACAATTTTCATCAACATTTTCCAGATCCACCATCCTGCTTCACAACCTTACCGCATCTTTCAGTCACCTACATCTGAAATGATCATGTTTCATGGTAGACTAGGAGGTTTTGGATTTGATGTCGTCTCGTCATGAGTGACTGAAGGTACAGGTACACCAACAAACAGGGAAAGATGATGAATGGGATGTACGAAAGGAGCACATGCAGAAGGATAGGTTCAACAACGGACGAACGAACGATGCATGCAAAACAGACGAACACGACGAACATGCACCTTTGTGAATAGATGAGTCTATCAAGCCCTCCAACATGCTAGAAAGGAACAACATGCAAAAGCTTCATCAAGTGAACCAAACACCATCGAAGACTCCACGCACGTCGCCATGCAGAGATGAAGCTATGATACACAATGAAGACATCCATCACCAAATAGCATTGTAGATAGACATGCACTCCAACAGCAACATGAATGTACCAGCACTATCATGTAAGTCATGTCAAGTCATGTCATGAGTCATGTTGACCACCTCTCCACTATGGGCTATGTTTTTAATCAATGTGATGTAACGTTGAAGTCCAAGAGACCCACTTGTTGAACAAAGAGTCATGTAAGTCGAAAAGTCATGGAAGTCAAATGGTCATGAGGGTAGTTGAACAACCACAAGGGTCAGTTTCACCCTTGGCTATAAATACCCCCTCATTTGTACATGGAAAGGACTTTTCACCTCAGCTCCTCCCACATAGCCAAGGGAGTATGTAATATTTTCTTTGAGGAGTAAGGAGTGGCTCCAACGCCCCGCACTCAGGGTTAGTGATGTATGGTGTAACGATGTGTCTTGTAAATTTCGCTTAATTTAGAAGCCTACTAACATGCCAGCACATTTTCATACATGTATTGTATCTATTGTAAGGCTGATCTTTAACACTTTTACTGCATGTTTCTTTAACCTATGTTCTACATCTGAATTGTTTCATTTGTTGTAATGCATAATATATTAATGTAATTGTGTTGTATATGTTGTTAACTTTGTCTCACTCGTGTAGGCTGTTCTCTCGGACATCAGACAAACCTTTCACATGAACCTTGTAGTAACAATTGTTGTGCTTGTTCGGAGTGATCCATTGAGTGTTGTACATGTTATCTTACCTTGTATGTTGTGATTTCCGCATCCGCGTGGAATGCTCCTCCAAAAGATGTGCAGGTCCTATTGTGTTGTGTGTTCCTAGCCGAGTTGGGACTGCATCCCATCCAACCTGGAACTCACTTTCACCCTCTCCCCCTTTATAATGAAAGAACCATTGACCCAAGTACACTTACACTCACTAGGCACGCGAACCTCAATTACCGAAGACAAAGAAGACCACTCTCCTGTGCTGACAAGCAAGAGTTGAGGCAAATCCTTAATACAATGGCAACCAGGCCATCATATTGAATGGGACTCCCACACCAAATGGTGTGAGGTCTAGTTGGGACTTCATACTAGGGTGATCCCATGAATGTTGGCGAGTCCATCACCGTCAACATTTCTGCCGCTAGAAGGAGGGCAGCCAGTTGTACATGGATGAAATTCCCCTCACACTCACTCATCAACCATCTGTTCAAGGTAGTAACTCACACTCCCTCTCACGTGACTTTGTAGTTGGTTACTTCTCACCTCCCATAATTGAACACGAGATTTCATATCAACACCTTCACTCCATTTGTCCCATCACTCACTAGTTCGTGAAAGCAGTCAAACTAATCCCAGATATACATCATATTCCACACACATCAAGGAATTCAAAGACCACTCCCATAGGAGTTGTTGTATCATCAGTGAAATCAGCCCTTGCCGCTATTGAAGTTTTAGAAAATGTTATTGAAGACGAAGAGGAACCTCCAATATTCCTTGAAGACAAACAAGGGACTCTTGTGATCTTGGGATCGAAATCTGGTATAGGAGGTGTAGAGGAAGGCGGTGGAGGAGGTGGAGGTGGAGACAGACCGACTGACTCAGATCCGGAACCATCAGACTCCGAAGTAGAGGAAGAGGATGAAAGAGACAAAGAGATGGCTGACCCAAATCTTGAATGATGACTCAAGGACCATTGGCTCTCCCAGCTATTTAGCACAATATGCCGAAGCGAGTGGAGAGAATGAACATCAAGTTCAACCCTGATAGCATGGCGAAGGCAGAATACCACTTACACAACTTCTACCTACAGCTGCGGACCCTTCAAGTACGTTATGACAACGTAGAATGTAGATTGTTCCCATGTACCTTGGACGGTCGCGCAATTGCTTGGTATCATAGCCTTCCACCCAACTCCATACAAAACTGCAGTTCTTTCAAATGTATGTTCCTTGAAAAATTTGTTGATGACAAGACCCCAGCCATGCTACTCAAAGAATTGGGAAGCCTCAATATGGAGGGAAACAATCAGAGGTTTATGCGTATTTCAAACAAGTTTGTAGCAGGCACTACACCTCATGACTCGATCACCATTGACTATTACACGTCTACACTACCAACCACCATTATGCAGTTCGTCGAGTGAGTTGTAAAGCCAACACTTTTAGAAAGCTGTGAAGAGGATATTGCTATTGAAAAGGACTTGCATGCAATCGGAGTCATCAAGGGTGACGAATCAATGAAAGACTCCAGGGATGTGAGCAGAAAGCCCCAAGCAATAACGAGCAAGGGTAGAGACATGGAAGCAACTAATATTGCGACCCTCACCCGCCTTGTCAACAAATTGACCACCGAAATGTCCAAACTCAAGCAATGAAAAATGGACATATTCGCATGAAGTCATCCGCCCAGACAGAGACAGGAAAACAGTTCATCAACCGGCTCATCAAGAAACAACCAGTTCACTTCCAAAATTGCGCAGAAGCCTGTGTTCCAACTCAAGCAGTGAGTTGATCCTAAGTTTTGTTCCTTACATGAAGAGTTCCACCCCAAGAACTCTTGTTCGAATTGGAAGTGAGTCGTTAACTCTATTTGCAGTCATACACTCGATGTGAAAGGTGATATGCAGAAGTAGTTGGAAGACACTGATGATGATGAAGAGGTTGCACCTAACGAAACACCAAGTTCTGGGCATGTGGTGAATGCATATTAGTGCTCGCAACTAATCTCGAAGACGAACACCGAGAAGAAGCCCCAAGAGAAAAATGATCGTTACAATCTCAGGAGTAAAGGGGTTGCCCTTACACTTGGGGAAACGCAAGAGAAGGTGAGATAGCTGATAAAGAAGGTCGATCCATTGGCTACCTCAAAGCAACAAACACAAAGAAAGTCCGAGAAGATAGTGGCAGATAAGAGTACATCCATGAGCAGCAAGTTGCAGAACACTCCTCTGGACAACACGAACATCCGTTCCACCCCGAACACCTTGGTGAGTTTACCACCTCTGGACTACAACATAGTTGATGACATGAAGAAAACTCGAGCAAACATCAGTTTGTTCAAGTTAGCCAAATTCCAGAGTCGGTGAGATATCTTGTTGTGTGCGTTGGGACAAACAACAACAAACAATGCAGCCTCTACCAGCAAGGGAGCAGGCACACCTCCCGGATCACTTTCCACTATGCTCAATACACTCCAGATGGAAGAAGTAAACTTAGGTTGCCCCCCATTCCTTCTTTCATTTAAAGTTTTCAACTATAATGTTCACAATTGCTTGGTTGATTCTGGCACGGTAGCCAACATCATGCCACTCTCCATTGCTAAGAAGATCAATGCATGATGGAGCGAAACATCCGCGAGAATCATCCAACTTGATAAAACATCAGTACTAGACATTGGTCAATTGTGAGACATGATCATCCAACTATCTTATGACAGTCGACTCCACCAATGCATCAACATAGTTGTTGTGGACATACCGGAAGCATATGGCTTGCTACTCAATAGAGACTAGTCCAGCAAGCTAGATGGATATTTTTCTACAACTAGTCTCACATGTGGCTTTCGTACAAGGGAAAATGCAACCAAACCTGGGTGTTATCCAAGAAGTATATGAAACACAATGTCACTCTCCTTAATGGTGAGAACGAACCGTTGGCCTTCACAGAACTCATGTTTGGCAACTTGCCTTTTGGAAATGACATTGGAGTGTTATCCTGCATGGCCAGCTCTAACCTCATCAAACAAGTAGTTGGGACTCCTTCCTCATCCAAATGATGGTAATGAAACTTGTACAGTTTGTTTTTCCAATAGTAGTAGGAGTAGCAACAACGGTAGTAGCAGCAGTACTAGCACGCCAAACGGTACATGTACAGACAAGTTGTGGGCCATGAGTCTTGACAAATCGAGAACACATTATGGCTCAAGGAGCGAGTGTATCTCAGTCATCCAAAACAATGGACAATGCATGATTTTGAGCTTTTTGAAGTTCGAATGCATAAACAACGATGTTGAGTATAAAGATATCGTGTTGAACACACGAAAGGCCACCACTAGAAAAGAAAAAAGCATCCTGGGAACCTATCATGATCCAAAGATGGCCAATCTTAGTGCAAGCTACACACCACAGCAGCAACAAATCGTTGAACGCTTGACCAAATGGCACTGGGATGGGTATGCACGGGTAGATGATGACTTGAGTACACACTACACACGAGCAATCCAACATGAGATTCCAGGTAAAGGAGGAGACAATCCATTGCAGAAAAGACCAGGTAACAGATATATGTTGTTTTCACTCCTTTTACACACACACACACACAAAAAAAACAACAACAACAACAAAAATAAAAGCAAAACAAAAACAAAAACAAAAAACAAAAAAACAAAAAAACAAAAAAACAAAAAACAAAAAACAAAAAACAAAAAAACAAAACAAAAAACAAAAAACAAAAAACAAAAAATTGACTAACATTTTAAGTGGTTGGACTACTTGCAAAGTTCATCATCATACTTGGTTTTCTAATTTAAATCCCGCACGTAAGAAATCTAGGAAAATCCCCTTACGCATTGACTTCAGAGACTTGAACCCTTCCTGGAACTACCCCATGCCATCATCTAAGCCTGTGTTGCATGCAGTACCTAAAACAGTGATGTTGTCTTCACTTGAAGGTTTTCTGGAATGCCACCAGGTTCCAGTAGCAGAACACGATGGACTAGCACTGGTCTACGAGAAGCTTGGCCACACACATACCATTTGAAATCACTTGACAGGCAAATTGACAACCTTCCTGTCAACGGCCAAGTCCTCAAGCATTATTTTCAATAGGTCGGGCTACGCCCGTGCCTGTACATAGCCTGTTTGTTGCTTGTTGTATTCATCTTGTTTGTTTTGCTTATTATCTTTGTTTTGCTTTGTTTGATTCTACTTACTATTTTTATTCATGTTCGTTTTTTTGTCTGATATATTACTATTTTTGTTTGCGAAAATAAGTGTTGCCAAATACTACGTTTTAGCTTTTGAATAGAGTATGTGGCTAAAATTTGAGGAAACTCGTGACACTGCAGCACTTGGCCAAACTTATGTCTGCCTTCTATGTGCTTGGTTGTAACTTTTGAATGATGAAGTCCTGACAGAAAATACAAACTATCTGCAAGGGAACTTCCTGTCCAACTGTGAACTTGTGTCCACATTGGGAAGCCCCATGCATGTACTCAGCCTTCTTCTCTGTGTGTTCAAGCTCATGCAACTAGTAGAAACGAAGAAGGGGAAAATATAAACGAGAAAACCTATGTCATAGGTCTTACATGATTCTTTGAAGGAACAACCTCTTCTGCTCTCAATAAGTCGGGATCCCTCTTCCACTCCAAAAATTAATAAGTGCATGTGCATAGTCCTTTTGAAAAATACAAAGGCGAAAGAAGAGAAATGCTTCCTACGCAGAGTGGTGAAGCATGCAACTCCATCGGGGCACTGACCAAGCTCGTTGGCAGTGGAGCAACGTGTGTGTTCCTACATGACTCCATTGAGGTACTGTCCAGGCCTACTAGTAGTTGAGAAACACCAAAGATGAAAACCTATACTCTGAAAATATTCAACTCGTGAGCTAAACTACCCTTCCCGGATTCGAAACACTGAGATCTAAGCTAAACTTTTGATTATGTTTCAATGAGTTCGTAAAGGGTGAAACATGTATGTCCATGGAGTAAGTGGGGAAGCTGAAGTAACCCGCACAGCGATTCAATACTCCCCAAAACACCAAGGCCCTATGCTAGCAATGAACCAAAATAGAGAAGCTAGAGTTCTACCAGTGTGTCACCAAGTGTTGTAGGCTACAACCACCCTCCAAAATTTTAGTCGACACCAATATTGGAGCCTCCCTTGAGAGTTTGATTGCACACACTTGGGTTCACTCCGTGAGCTCGTGTGAGTCTTTGCATCCACCTTGCTTGCTCTTTTTATTGAATTTCCTGTATATTGGTGTCTAAGTCATTCTTGCGACCATGTTCTGGTTATGTTCGAAGTCTTCGCTTCGTATGTGCTTGTTGTGTTCACTATGAAAGCATCTGTTGCACTCACACACAGAGTCACATTCACTATCGCACAAGCGTCATCTTGATCAATGAATAGTCAATCACGAGTGTCACGCTTTCCACTTGCACCATTAGTCAATCACATTGAGCATGTGTGTCTGGATGGTTTGGGTCATCATGTCGTCGAGTCATGTGAGTGTGTGTTCGTATGATCATCTATGCATATTTCGATCGTTCACACACATAGTCATTTTTGCTAAGGTTTTGACAACCAGACTCCCCTCTGATAGCTGAACCATCACCCTGATTTCGAATCGATCGACTATTAACTAGAACAGTGCAAAGGCACTAAGCTAGTCTTTTCAAGTTGCACTACCCGCAAGCAATCAAATCAACTCCCATGTTGACAACCCAAACAGTCGGACCCGGTAGTCACCCAGGACTGACTCCCTTCAAAAATTGCGCAAAGGCCACTGACCTCACTCTCTCAACTAACTGAGGAAATGCGCAGACATGCCAGACAAACACCAAGTGCCCGTCCCTGTTTGCTTCAAAAAATTGCGCAGTTTTCCCAGACAGTCGACCAGCTGCTCATTCAAGAAATTGTGCAGTTTTCATGAGCAGGCCTTCTGTTGTCCAAAAGTCTGCTCAACTCAAAAATTGTGCAAAGATGATCAGCAAGCCGGTTTCCCATCTTCAGTACAATTTCCCTGCCAGCAACTCCGAGCAGCAGACTGCCAATTCCCTCTAAGAATTGTGCAGTTTCTGTTACCAATGGCTGAGTAGCCAACTACCAGTTCCCTCTTGGAATTACACAGTTTTGGCTGCTAGTGATCCCAACAGCCAACTTCCAGTTCCCGCTGGAAATTGTGCAATTTTAGCTGCCAGTATCCCAGGTAGTTCTTCCCAAAAATTGTGCAATTTTTGCCTACTGACCCTTCATGCAGCCCGGACTGTCCCTCCCAAAATTTGCACAATTTTGCCTCCAAATTGAGCCAGACCTTGCAAAAATTCATTGTTGACTCAGATTGCCCGTCTCCATCACTCAGTGACTCTTGTGTAGTTTTCATCAAATGTGTCTAGAGCTGCCATCCCGCTTCTGATCATGTGTCATGGTAGACTAGGATGTTTTGAATTTAATGTCGTCTCGTCATGAGTGAGTGCAGGTACAGGTACACCAACAAACATGGCAAGGCGAATAGGATGAACGAAAGGAGCACATGCAGTAGGACAGGTTCACCAACGGATAAACGAACAATGCATGTGAAACAGACGAATGTGACGAACATGCACCGTCGCGAACAGATAAGCATGTTAAGCCCTCCAGTATGCAAGCAAGGAACAACATGAAAAATCTTCATCAAGCGAACCAAGGACCATCGAAGACTCCATGCACTTCACCATGTGGAGATGAAGCTATGATACACCATGAAGACATCCATCACCCACCATCACCCAGCAGCAATGTAGCTCGACATGCACTCCAGCAGTAGCACAAATGTATTAGCACTGTCATGTAAGTCATGTCGAGTCATGTCATGAGTCGTGTTGCCCACATCTCCACTATGGGCTATGTTGTCAATCAATGTGATGTAACATGGAAGTCCAAGAGACCCACTTATTGAACAAAGAGTCATGTAAGTCGAAAAGTCATGGAAGTCAAATAGTCATGAGGGTAGTCGAATAGCCACAAGGGTCAGTTTCATCCTTGTCTGTAAATGCCCCATCATTTGTACACAGAAATGACTTTTCAACTCATCTCTCCCACATAGCCAAGAGAGTCTGTAATATTTTCTTTGAGGAGTAAGCAATGACTCCAACACCTTGCACTCAGGGTTAGTGATGTATGGTGTAACAATGTGTCTTGGAACTTTCGATTAATTCAGAAGCCTGCTAATAGGCCAACACATGTTCACACATGTATTGTATATGTTGTAAGACTTATCTTTAACACTTGTACTGCATGTTGCTTTAACCTATGTTCTACATCTGAACTATTTCATTGGTTGTAATGCATAATCTATTAATGGAAATGTGTTGTATATGTTGTTAACGTTATCTTGCCTATGTAGACTACTCTCCCAGACATCAAACATACCTTCCACATGAAACTTGATGTAACAACTGTTGTGCTCATTCGGACTTATCTATTGAGTGTTGTACGTGTTATCTTACCTTGTATGTTGTGACTATCGCATCCATGTGGACTACTCCTTAAGAAGTTGTGCAGGTCCTGTTGTGTTGTGTGTTCTTAGCCGAGTTGGGACTGCATCCCATCCAACCTAGAACTCACTTTCACCCTCTCCTGCTTTACAGTCAAAGAACCATTGACATGATTACACTTATACTCACCAGGCATGCGAACCTCACTTCCCAAAGACAAAGCAAACCACTCTCCTGCCTTGACAAGCAAGAGGTGAGGCAAATCCTTAATACAATGGCAACTGGGCCATCATACTAGATGGGACTCCCACACCAAACGATGTGAGGTATATTTGGGACTTCATACCAGGGTGATCCCCTGAATGTTGGCAGGTCTTGCACCATTAACATTTCTAGCGCTAGAAGGAGGGAAACCAGTTGTACATGGTTGAAATTCCCCTCACTCTCACTCATCAACCATTTGGTCAAGGAAGTAACTCGCACTCCCTCTCACGTGACTCTGTAGTTGGTTACTCCTCACCTCCCAAAATTGAACATGAGATTTCATATCAACACCTTCGCTCCATTCATCCCATCACTCTCCAATTCGCAAAAGAAGTCGGCCTGATCCCAAGAATACAACATCTTCCACACACATCAAGGAAGCCAAAGACCACTCCCACAAAGTTGTTGTATCATAGGTGGAAGAAGTAGTCCTTGCCACTCTTAAAGGTTTAGAAGAAGTTGTTGAAGATGGAGAGGAACCTCCAATCTTCCTTGAAGACAAACAAGGCACTCTTGTGATCTTGGGATCGAACTCCAGTATAGGAGGAGGAGGGGAAGGCAGCGGAGGAGGTGGAGGCGGAGACAAACTGACAGACTCAGATTCGGAACCATCAGACTCCAAAGGAGAGGAATAGGAGGAAGAAGATGAAGAGGATGAAGAAGACGAAGAGATGGCTGACCCAAATCTTGAATGGATGACTCGGGGACCATTGGCTCTCCCGGTTGTTCTACATAAGATGTCGAAACGAGCGGAGAGAATGAACATCAAGTTCAACCCTTACAGCAAGGTGAAGGCAGAAGATCACTTAGATAACTTCTACCTACAGCTATAGAGCCTTGAGGTACGTTATGATGACGTAGAATGTAGATTGTTCCCATGTACCTTGGACAACCACCCAATTGCTTGGTATCACAACATTCCACCCAACTCCAAACAGAACTAGGGTTGTTTCAAACGTATGTTCCTTGAAACGTTTGTTGATGACAAGACCCCAGCCACGCTACTCAAAGAATTGGGAAGCCTCGGGATGGAGGGAAAAGAGAAAGTAAAAGACTTCAATCAGAGGTTTATGCATATTTTGAACAAGTTTGCAGCAGACACTAAACCTCATGACTCCACCATCGTTGACTTTACACGTCTACACTGCCAACCACCATTGCGCAGTTTGTCAAGCAAGCTGCGAAGCCAACACTTTTAGAAAACTGTGAAGAGGCTATTTTTGTTGAAAATGACTTGCGTGCAATCGAATTCATCAAGGATGAAAAATCAATGAAAGATTCCAAGGATGCAAGCAGAAAGCCCCAAGCAACAGTGAGCAAAGGTAGAGACAAGGAAGCAACTGATATTATGACCCTCACTCGCCTTGTCAAGAACTTGACCACTGAAATGTTTGAACTCAAGCAATGGAAAACGGACACATTCGCAAGTAGTCATCCACCAAAACAGAGACAATTAAGCAGTTCATCAACCACCTCATCAAGCAACAACTGGTTCTCTTCCAAAATTGCACAGAAGCCTGTATTCCAACTTGAACAGTTCCCTGATCCTAATTTATGTTCCTTCCACGAAGGGTTCCACCTTGAGAACTCTTGTTCGGTTTGGAAGCGATTCGTTAGCTCTATCTACATTCATACACTTGATACGGAAAGTGATATGCAGGAGCAGTCGAAAGACATTGATGATGACGAAGAGTTTGCACCAGATGAAACACCGAGTTCTAGGCATGTGGTGAATGCATATCAGTGCTCACAAGTAATCTCGAAGATGAACACCGAGAAGAAGCCCCAAAAGAAAAATGATCGTTACAATCTTAGGAGTAAAGGGGCTCCCCATACACTTGGGGATGTGCAAGAGAAGGTGAGACAGCTGATAAAGGTCGATCCACCAGCTTCCTCAAAGAAACAAACACAAAGCAAGCCTGGGAAGAGAGCAACGGATAAGAGTACATCCATGACCAGCAAGTTGCAGAACACTCCGTCGGACAACACGAACATTCGTTCCACCCCGGATACCTTAATGAGTCTACCACCTCTGAACTACAACATAGTTTATGACATGAAGAAAACTTGAGCGAACATCAGTTTTTTCGAGTTAGCCGAAGTCCAGAGTCAGTGAGATATCCTGTTGTGTGCATTGGGATATGCAGCAACAGACAGTGCAGCCTCTACTAACAAGGGAGCAGGCACACCTCTCGGATCACTTTCCACTATGCTCAATACACTCCGGATGGAAGAAGAAAACTTAGGTTGTCTCCCATTCCTGCTTTCATTTGAAATTTTCAACTATAACGTTCACAACTGCTTGGTTGATTCTGGCGCAGCAGCCAACGTCATGTCACTCTCCATTGCTAAGAAGATCAATGCACGATGCAGCAAAACATCTGCGAGAATCATCCGACTTGATAGAACATTAGTACCAACCATTGGTGAACTCCGAGATGTGATCATCTGACTGTCTCATGACATTTGAGTCCACCAATACATCAACATAGTTGTTGTGGACATACCAAAAGCATATGGCCTACTACTTAGCAGAGATTGGTCCAGTAAGCTAGATGGATATTTTTCTACAGAATGATCTCACATGTGGCTTCCGTACAAGGGAAAATGCACCCAAATCCAGGTGTTATCCGAGAGGTATATGAAACACAATGTCACTCCCCTTAAGGGTGAGAATGAACTATTGGCCTTCACAGAACTCAGGTTTGGATACTGCCTCCTGGAAACAACATTGGAGTGTTATCCTGCACGGGTAGCTCTAACCTCATCAGATAAGCACTTGGGACTCCTTCCTAGCCCAGCTGATGGTAATGAAACTTGTACAGTTTGTTTTTCTGATGGTAACCATAGTACAACAATACTAGCACACCAAACAGTCCATGTACAAACGAGATGTGGGCCATGATTCTCGATAAATCAGGAACACGTGATGGCTCAAGGACTAAGTGTATCTCAGTCATCCAAAACAATGGACAATACATGATTTCGATCTTTTTGAAGTTCGAATGCACAAACAACAATGTTGATTATGAAGCTATCGTGTTGAACACATGAAAGACCATCACTACGAACGAACAAAGCATCCTGAGAACCTATCATGATCCAAATATGGCCAATCTCGGTGCAAGCTACACACTGCAGTAACGACAAATCATTGAACACTTGACCAAACAGCACTGGGTTGGGTATCCACGGGTAGTTGATGACCTGAATACACACTACACATGAGCAATCCAAAATGAGGTTTCAGGTAAAGGAGGAGACAAGCCATTGCAGCAAAGATTAGGTAACACATACATGTTATTTGCACTCCTTTTATAGAAAAAATTGACTAACATTTTAAGTGGTTGAACTACTTGAAAACTTCGTCATCATACTTGGTTTTCTAATTTAAATCCCACACGTAAGAAACCTGGGAAAATCCACTTACGCATTGACTTCAGAAACTTGAACCCTTCCTAGAATAAAAACAACTACCATGTTTCATCATTCGAGCCCATGTTGCACGCAGTACCTGAAATAGTGGTGTTGTCTCCACCTGAAGGTTTTCTGGAATGCCACCAGGTTCCAATAGCAGAACCCGATGGACTAGCACTGGTCTACGAGAAGCTTGACCCACACAGGTACCATTTGCAATCACTTGACAGGGGGATTGACAACCTTCCTGTCAATGGCCAAGTCCTCAAGCATTATTTTCTGTAGGTCGAGCTACGCCCATGCCCTGTACATAGTCTGCTTCCTACTTGTTGTATTCATCTTGTTTGTTTTGCTTATTATCTTTGTTTTGCTTTGTTTGATTCTACTTACTATTTTTGTTCACGTTCATTTTTTTTGTTTGATATATTACTATTTTTGTTTCCGGAAATAAGTGTTGCCAACTACTATGTTCTGGATTTTGAATAGAGTATGTGGTTGAAATTTGAGGAAACTCGTGACACTGCAACACTTGGCCAGTCTTGTGTTTGCCTTCTCTATGCTTGGTTGTAACTTTCAGCTAATGAATTCCTGATGAAAAATACAAACCATCTGCAAGGGAAGTTTTGGTCCAACCGTGAACCTATGTCCACACTGGGAAGCCCCATGCCTGTACTCAACCTTCTGCTCTGTTTGTTCAAGCTCATCCAACTAGTACGAATAGAGAAGTGGAAAATCTAAACGAGCAAACCTATGTCAGAGGTCTTAGATGCTTCTCTGAAGGAACAGCCTCTTCTAATCTCAATAAGTCAGGATCCCTCTTCCGCCCCAAAAATTAATAAGTGCCTATGCACAGTCCTCTTGAAAAATACAAGGGTGAAAGAAGAGAAAGGCTTCCTGCGTAGAGAGGTGAAGCATACAACTCCACCAGGGTATTGACCAAGCTTGTTGGTAGTGGGGCAATGTTTGTGTTCCTGCGTGACTCTGCCGAGGTACTGTCCAGGCTTGCTGGTAGCTAAGTGTTACACAGTAATTTGTCACCGTTGGTCACCGTCCTTTTTACCCCCCCCGCTGTCACACATTGGAGGACACATTTACGGACCTGTGACCAGTGACATAACTTGAAAACACTTGCATTGAGGTCTCCTGAGTATGAATTTCAATAACCCTGAAGACACCCTTTGAAGATTAACCCTGGAAAATCCCTTTTTTTCATTAGCGCGGGTCCACAGTGTCTAACCCGCGCCAATGGCTTAGTTCCTACAAAGAGGGCGCGCCCATAGACGCCCTTTCATAGAGCACAGCCCGTGCCCGCGCCACACAATTTGGGCATGATTTTTGGCCAGCACGCACTGGAATGTTTTTTCCTCCATGACTCACCCAGTTCCCTGAAGGAAAAATCCCATAAAAGTAGTCGGGTGTCGTCTTTTCTATCCAAGACAACCCAACTCAATGGTTATTTTGGGACAATGCCAAAAACTCAGAAGGTGTCCACATACGACGCATATCTTTTCTCTCCCCATCTATAAATGCCTGTCTCCCCACATTGAACAGGCTAGTGCTAAGAGTTAACAAGTTAGTGAGAGTGATAGTATGAGCTAAGAGCTGAAAGAGAGGTTATGCTGCCGGATTGTAGAGAGAGAAAGTGACTTTGCAAGACATGTCAGATTGCTGACCCAGCTGGAGGAGATTTGCAGCGTCAAGCCTTAAGTGGTTGTAATTCTTCTCTCTTTTCTATTGAATGATAAGTGACTGTTATTATGGTTCCATTCACATGTTCTACTGGTAATATTTGAATTGTATCCTGCTTGACTGATATATAATTGTACGATTTCGGATTTTACGCTTGTTTTTGGGTTGTTCTTCATTTGTG